>JAEUYN010001358.1:0-13948 GCA_018257835.1 Euura lappo | reverse complement strand
TCGCGGGGTGGATATTTCAAATTTTCGGGACGAAAAAATAGTTATTCGCGACCCATGTGAGGGAATATCTGCCCCACGATCCTACATCGTACTTGTAGGACCCTCTGATGCCGCGCAGTATCGTCGCGGGGAGGATATTTTAAAATTTCGGTACGAAAAAATAGTAATTCGCGACCCATGTGAGGGAATATCTGCCCCACGATCCTACATCGTACTTGTAGGACCCTCTGATGCCGCGCAGTATCGTCGCGGGGTGGATATTTCAAAATTTCGGTACGAAAAAATAGTTATTCGCGACCCATATGAGGGAATATCTGCCCCACGATCCTACATCGTACTTGTAGGACCCTCTGATGCCGCGCAGTATCGTCGCGGGGAGGATATTTTAAAATTTCGGTACGAAAAAATAGTAATTCGCGACCCATATGAGGGAATATCTGCCCCACGATCCTACATCGTACTTGTAGGACCCTCTGATGCCGCGCAGTATCGTCGCGGGGTGGATATTTCAAAATTTCGGTACGAAAAAATAGTTATTCGCGACCCATGTGAGGGAATATCTGCCCCACGATCCTACATCGTACTTGTAGGACCCTCTGATGCCGCGCAGTATCGTCGCGGGGTGGATATTTCAAAGTTTCGGTACGAAAAAATAGTTATTCGCGACCCATGTGAGGGAATATCTGCCCCACGATCCTACATCGTACTTGTAGGACCCTCTGATGCCGCGCAGTATCGTCGAGGGGTGGATATTTCAAAATTTCGGTACGAAAAAATAGTTATTCGCGACCCATGTGAGGGAATATCTGCCCCACGATCCTACATCGTACTTGTAGGACCCTCTGATGCCGCGCAGTATCGTCGCGGGGTGGATATTTCAAATTTTCGGTACGAAAAAATAGTTATTCGCGACCCATGTGAGGGAATATCTGCCCCACGATCCTACATCGTACTTGTAGGACCGTCTGATGCCGCGCAGTATCGTCGCGGGGTGGATATTTCAAATTTTCGGTACGAAAAAATAGTTATTCGCGACCTATGTGAGGGAATATCTGCCCCACGATCCTACATCGTACTTGCAGGACCCTCTGATGCCGCGCAGTATCCTCGAGGGGTGGATATTTCAAATTTTCGGTACGAAAAAATAGTTATTCGCGACCCATGTGAGGGAATATCTGCCCCACGATCCTACATCGTACTTGTAGGACCCTCTGATGCCGCGCAGTATTCACGAGGGGTGGATATTTCAAATTTTCGCCGAAAAATAGTTACTCGCGACCCATGTGAGGGAATATCTGCCCCACGATCCTACATCGTACTTGTAGGACCCTCTGATGCCGCGCAGTATCGTCGAGGGGTAGATATTTCAAAATTTCGGTACGAAAAAATAGTTATTCGCGACCTATGTGAGGGAATATCTGCCCCACGATCCTACATCGTACTTGTAGGACCCTCTGATGCCGCGCAGTATCGTCGAGGGATGATATTTCAAATTTTCGGTACGAAAATAGTTATTCGCGACCCATGCAGGGAATATTCGCCCCACGATCCATCGTACTTGTAGGACCTCTGATGCCAGCAGTATCGTCGCGGGGTGGATATTCTAAATTTTCGGCAATGAAAATAGTTATTCGCGACCTATGTGAGGGAATATCTGCCCCACGATCCTACATCGTACTTGCGGTGGACCCTTGATGTCAAAGTATCCCCTGAAAGTGGATATTTCAAAATTTCGGTACGAAAAAATAGTTATTCGCGACCCATGTGAGTGAATATCTGCCCCACGATCCTACATCGTACTCGTAGGACACTCTGCTGTCGCGGAATATCGTCGAGGGGTGGATATTTCAAAATTTCGGTACGAAAAAATAGTTATTCGCGACCCATGCGAGGGAATATCTGCCCCACGATCCTACATCGTACTTGTAGGACCCTCTGATGCCGCGCAGTATCGTCGAGGGGTGGATATTTCAAAATTTCGGCACTAAAAATAGTTATTCGCGACCCATGTGAGGGAATATCTGCCCCACGATCCTACATCGTACTTGTAGGTCTCTCTGATGCCGCGCAGTATCGTCGAGGGGTGGATATTTCAAAATTTCGGTACGAAAAAATGGCGTATGGCGACCCATGTGAGGGAATATCTGCCCCACGATCCTACATCGTACTTGTAGGACCCTCTGATGCCGCGCAGTATCATCGCGGGGTGGATATTTCAAATTTTCGGTACGAAAAAATAGTTATTCGCGACCCATGTGAGGGAATATCTGCCCCACGATCCTACATCGTACTTGTAGGACCGTCTGATGCCGCGCAGTATCGTCGAGGGGCGGATATTTCAAAATTTCGGTACGAAAAAATAGTTATTCGCGACCTATGTGAGGGAATATCTGCCCCACGATCCTACATCGTACTTGCAGGACCCTCTGATGCCGCGCAGTATCCTCGAGGGGTGGATATTTCAAATTTTCGGTACGAAAAAATAGTTATTCGCGACCCATGTGAGGGAATATTTGCCCCACGATCCTACATCGTACTTGGTGGACCCTCTGATGCCGCGCAGTATCGTCGAGGGGTGGATATTTCAAAATTTCGGTACGAAAAAATAGTTATTCGCGACCCATGTGAGGGAATATCTGCCCCACAATCCTACATCGTACTTGTAGGACCCTCTGATGCCGCGCAGTATCGTCGAGGGGTGGATATTTCAAAATTTCGGTACGAAAAAATAGTTATTCGCGACCCATGTGAGGGAATATCTGCCCCACGATCCTACATCGTACTTGTAGGAACCTCTGATGCCGCGCAGTATCGTCGAGGGGTGGATATTTCAAATTTTCGGTACGAAAAAATAGTTATTCGCGACCCATGTGAGGGAATATCTGCCCCACGATCCTACATCGTACTTGTAGGAACCTCTGATGCCGCGCAGTATCGTCGAGGGGTGGATATTTCAAATTTTCGGTACGAAAAAATAGTTATTCGCGACCCATGTGAGGGAATATCTGCCCCACGATCCTACATCGTACTTGTAGGACCCTCTGATGCCGCGCGGTATCGTCGAGGGGTGGATATTTCAAAATTTCGGTACTAAAAATAGTTATTCGCGACCCATGTGAGGGAATATCTGCCCCACGATCCTACATCGTACTTGTAGGACCCTCTGATGCCGCGCAGTATCGTCGACGGGTGGATATTTCAAAATTTCGGTACGAAAAAATAGTTATTCGCGACCCATGTGAGGGAATATCTGCCCCACGATCCTACATCGTACTTGCAGGACCCTCTGATGCCGCGCAGTATCCTCGAGGGGTGGATATTTCAAATTTTCGTACGAAAAAATATTTATTCGCGACCCATATGAGGGAATATCTGCCCCACGATCCTACATCGTACTTGTAGGACCCTCTGATGCCGCGCAGTATCGTCGCGAGGTGGATATTTCAAAATTTCGGTACGAAAAAATAGTTATTCGCGACCCATGTGAGGGAATATCTGCCCCACGATCCTACATCGTACTTGTAGGACCCTCTAATGCCGCGCAGTATTCACAAGGGGTGGATATTTCAAAATTTCGGTACGAAAAAATGGTGAATCGCGACCCATTCGAGGGAATATCTGCCCCACGATCCTACATCGTACTTGTAGGACCCTCTAATGCCGCGCAGTATCGTCGAGGGGTGGATATTTCAAAATTTCGGTACGAAAAAATAGTTATTCGCGACCCATGTGAGGGAATATCTGCCCCACGATCCTACATCGTACTTGTAGGACCCTCTGATGCCGCGCAGTATCGTCGAGGGGTGGATGTTTCAAAATTTCGGTACGGAAAAATGGTGAATCGCGACCCATGTGAGTGAATATCTGCCCCACGATCCTACATCGTACTTGTAGGACCCTCTGCTGTCGCGAAATATCGTCGAGGTGTGGATGTTTCAAAATTTCGGTACGAAAAATAGTTACTCGCGACCCGTGTGAGTGAATATCTGCCCCACGATCCTACATCGTACTTGTAGGACCCTCTGATGCCGCGCAGTATCCTCGAGGGGTGGATATTTCAAAATTTCGGTACGAAAAATGGTGAATCGCGACCCATGTGAGTGAATATCTGCCCCACGATCCTACATCGTACTTGCAGGACCCTCTGATGCCACGCAGTATCGTCGAGGGGTGGATATTTCAAAATTTCGGTACGAAAAAATGGTGAATCGCGACCCATGTGAGTGAATATCTGCCCCACGATCCTACATCGTACTTGTAGGACCCTCTGATGCCGCGCAGTATCGTCGAGGGGTGGATATTTCAAAATTTCGGTACGAAAAAATAGTTATTCGCGACCCATGTGAGGAATATCTGCCCCACGATCCTACATCGTACTTGTAGGATCCCTCTGATGCCGCGCAGTATCGTCGAGGGTGGATATTTCCATTCGGTACGAAAAATGGTGAATCGCGACCATGTGAGAATATCTGCCCCACGATCCTACATCGTACTTGTAGGACCCTCTGATGCACTTGCAGTATCGTCATGAGGTGGATATTTCAAAATTTCGGTACGAAAAAATAGTTATTCGCGACCTATGTGAGGGAATATCACCTTTTACGATCCTACATCGTACTTGCAGGACCTCTGATGCCGCGCAGTATCCTCGAGGGTGGATATTTCAAATTTCGGTACGAAAAAATATTTATTCGCGACCCATAGGGAATATCTGCCCACGATCCTCGTGTGCTTGGCAGACCCTCTGATGCCGCGCAGTATCGTCTGCAGGTGAATCACAAAATTCGGTACGAAAAAATAGTTATTCACTGACCCATGTGAGGAATATCTGCCCCGCGATCCTACATCCTACTTGTAGGACCCTCTGATGCCGCGCAGTATCGTCGAGGGGTGGATATTTCAAAATTTCGGTACGAAAAAATGGTGAATCGCGACCAATGTGAGGGAATATCTGCCCCACGATCCTACATCGTACTTGTAGGACCCTCTGATGCCGCGCAGTATCGTCGAGGGGTGGATATTTCAAAATTTCGGTACGAAAAAATGGTGAATCCCGATCCATGTGAGTGAATATCTGCCCCACGATCCTACGTCGTACTTGTAGGACCCTCTGATGCCGCGCAGTATCGTCGAGGGGTGGATATTTCAAAATTTCGGTACGAAAAAATGGTGAATCGCGACCCATGTGAGTGAATATCTGCCCCACGATCCTACATCGTACTTGTAGGACCCTCTGATGCCGCGCAGTATCGTCGAGGGGTGGATATTTCAAGATTTCGGTACGAAAAATGGTGAATCGCGACCCATGTGAGTGAATATCTGCCCCACGATCCTACATCGTACTTGTAGGACCCTCTGATGCCGCGCAGTATCCTCGAGGGGTGGATATTTCAAAATTTCGGTACGAAAAAATAGTTATTCGCGACCCATGTGAGGGAATATCTGCCCCACGATCCTACATCGTACTTGTAGGACCCTCTGATGCCGCGCAGTATCGTCGAGGGGTGGATATTTCAAAATTTCGGTACTAAAAATAGTTATTCGCGACCCATGTGAGGGAATATCTGCCCCACGATCCTACATCGTACTTGTAGGACTCTCTGATGCCGCGCAGTATCGTCGAAGGGTGGATATTTCAAAATTTCGGTACGAAAAAATAGTTATTCGCGACCCATGTGAGGGAATATCTGCCCCACGATCCTACATCGTACTTGTAGGACCCTCTGATGCCGCGCAGTATCCTCGAGGGGTGGATATTTCAAAATTTCGGTACGAAAAAATGGTGAATCGCGACCCATGTGAGTGAATATCTGCCCACGATCCTACATCGTACTTGTAGGACCCTCTGATGCCGCGCAGTATCGTCGAGGGGTGGATATTTCAAAATTTCGGGGCTCAAAAATAGTCATTCGCGACCCATGTGAGGGAATATCTGCCCCATGATCCTACATCGTACTTGTAGGACCCTCTGATGCCGCACAGTATCGTCGAGGGGTGGATATTTCAAAATTTCGGCCCGAAAAAATAGTTATTCGCGACCCATGTGAGGGAATATCTGCCCCACGATCCTACATCGTACTTGTAGGACCCTATGATGTCGCGCAGTATCGTCGCAGAGATATTTAAAATTTCGTTTACGAAAAATAAGTTATTCGCGACCCATGTGAGAAATGTCACCCCACGATCCACCATCGTACTTGTGGGGACCCTCTGATGCCGCGCAGTATCGTCGAGGGGTGGATATTTCAAAATTTCGGTACGAAAACATGGTGAATCGCGACCCATGTGAGTGAATATCTGCCCCACGATCCTACATCGTACTTGTAGGAACCTCTGATGCCACGCAGTATCGTCGAGGGTGGATATTTCAAAATTTCGGTACGAAAAAATGGTGAATCGCGACCCATGTGAGTGAATATCTGCCCCACGATCCTACATCGTACTTGTAGGACCCTCTGATGCCGCGCAGTATCGTCAAGGGGTGGATATTTTCCGGTACGAAAAATGATTGTCACTGACCTATGTACGAGGCTATCACTTTACGATCCTACATCATGCCCGGGACCCTCTGCTGTCGCGCAATATCGTCGAGGGGTGGATATTTCCAAATTTCGGTGCGAAAAAATAGTTACTCGCGACCCATGTGAGTGAACATCTGCCCCACGATCCTACATCGTACTTGTAGGACCCTCTGCTGTCGCGGAATATCGTCGAGGGGTGGATATTTCAAAATTTCGGTACGAAAAAATAGTTACTCGCGACCCATGTGAGTGAATATCTGCCCCACGATCCTACATCGTACTTGTAGGACCCTCTGCTGTCGTGCCATATCGTCGAGGGGTGGATATTTCAAAATTTCGCTACGAAAAAATGGTGAATCGCGACCCATGTGAGTGAATATCTGCCCCACGATCCTACATCGTACTTGTTGGACCCTCTGATGCCGCGCAGTATCGTCGAGGGGTGGATATTTCAAAATTTCGGTACGAAAAAATGGTGAATCGCGACCCATGTGAGTGAATATCTGCCCCACGATCCTACATCGTACTTGTAGGACCCTCTGATGCCGCGCAGTATCGTCGAGGGGTGGATATTTCAAAATTTCGGTACGAAAAAATAGTTATTCGCGACCCATGTGAGGAATATCTGCCCCACGATCCTACATCGTACTTGTAGGACCCTCTGCTGTCGCGTAATATCGTCGAGGGGTGGATATTTCAAAATTTTAGTACGAAAAAATAGTTATTCGCGACCCATGTGAGTGAATATCTGCCCCACGATGCTACATCGTACTTGGAGGACCCTCTGCTGTCGCGTAATATCGTCGAGGGGTGGATATTTCAAAATTTTGGTACGAAAAAATAGTTATTCGCGACCCATGTGAGTGAATATCTGCCCCACGATGCTACATCGTACTTGTAGGACCCTCTGCTGTCGCGTAATATCGTCGAGGGGTGGATATTTCAAAATTTTGGTACGAAAAAATAGTTATTCGCGACCCATGTGAGATATCTGCCCCACGATCCTACATCGTACTTGTAGGACACTCAACGCGCAGTATCGTCGAGGGTGGATATTTTCAAAATTTCGGTACGAAAAAAATGGTGAATCGCGACCCATGTGAGGAATATCTGCCCGATCCTACATCGTACTTGTAGGACCCTCTGATGCCGCGCAGTATCGTCGCGGGGTGGATATTTCAAAATTTCGGTACGAAAAAATAGTTATTATGGCGAGGGAATATCTGCCCCACGATCCTACATCGTACTTGCAGGACCCTCTGATGCCGCGCAGTATCCTCGAGGGTGGATATTTCAAATTTTCGGTACGAAAAATATTTATTCGCGACCCATATGAGGGAATATCTGCCCCACGATCCTACATCGTACTTGTAGGACCCTCTGATGCCGCGCAGTATCGTCGCGAGGTGGATATTTCAAAATTTCGGCACGAAAAAATAGTTATTCGCGACCCATGTGAGGGAATATCTGCCCCACGATCCTACATCGTACTTGTAGGACCCTCTGATGCCGCCAGTATCGTCGAGGGGTGGATATTTCAAAAATTTCGGTACGAAAAAATAGTTATTCGCGACCCATGTGAGGGAATATCTGCCCCACGATCCTACATCGTACTTGTAGGACCCTCTGATGCCGCGCAGTATCGTCGAGGGGTGGATATTTCAAAATTTCGGTACGAAAAAATAGTTATCCGCGACCCATGTGAGGGAATATCTGCCCCACGATCCTACATCGTACTTGTAGGACCCTCTGATGCCGCGCAGTATCGTCGCGGGGTGGATATTTCAAATTTTCGGTACGAAAAAATAGTTATTCGCGACCCGTGTGAGGGAATATCTGCCCCACGATCCTACATCGTACTTGTAGGACCCTCTGATGCCGCGCAGTATCCTCGAGGGGTAGATATTTCAAAATTTCGGTACGAAAAAATGGTGAATCGCGACCCATGTGAGTGAATATCTGCCCCACGATCCTACATCGTACTTGTAGGACCCTCTGATGCCGCGCAGTATTGTCGCGGTGTGGATATTTCAAATTTTCGGTACGAAAAAATAGTTATTCGCGACCCATGTGAGGGAATATCTGCCCCACGATCCTACATCGTACTTGTAGGACCCTCTGATGCCGCGCAGTATCGTCGAGGGGCGGATATTTCAAAAGTTCGGTACGAAAAAATAGTAATTCGCGACCCATGTGAGTGAATATCTGCCCCACGATCCTACATCGTACTTGTAGGACCCTCTGATGCCGCGCAGTATCGTCGCGGGGTGGATATTTCAAAATTTCGGTACGAAAAAATGGTGAATCGCGACCCATGTGAGGGAATATCTGCCCCACGATCCTACATCGTACTTGTAGGACCCTCTGATGCCGCGCAGTATCGTCGCGGGGAGGATATTTTAAAATTTCGGTACGAAAAAATAGTTATTCGCGACCCATGTGAGGGAATATCTGCCCCACGATCCTACATCGTACTTGTAGGACCCTCTGATGCCGCGCAGTATCGTCGAGGGGTGGATATTTCAAAATTCCGGTACGAAAAAATGGTGAATCGCGACCTATGTGAGTGAATATCTGCCCCACGATCCTACATCGTACTTGTAGGACCCTCTGATGCCACGCAGTATCGTCGAGGGGTGGATATTTCAAAATTTCGGTACGAAAAAATGGTGAATCGCGACCCATGTTAGGGAATATCTGCCCCACGATCCTACATCGTACTTGTAGGACCCTCTGATGCCGCGCAGTATCGTCGAGGGGTGGATATTTCAAAATTTCGGTACGAAAAAATAGTTATTCGCGACCCATGTGAGGGAATATCTGCCCCACGATCCTACATCGTACTTGTAGGACCCTCTGATGCCGCGCAGTATCGTCGAGGGGTGGATATTTCAAACTTTCGGTACGAAAAAATGGTGAATCGCGACCCATGTGAGTGAATATCTGCCCCACGATCCTACATCGTACTTGTAGGACCCTCTGCTGTCGTGCCATATTGTCGAGGGGTGGATATTTCACAATTTCGGTGTGAAAAATGGTGAATCGCGACCCATGTGAGTGAATATCTGCCCCACGATCCTACATCGTACTTGTAGGACCCTCTGCTGTCGCGAAATATCGTCTAGGTGTGGATATTTCAAAATTTCGGCACGGAAAAATAGTTACTCGCGACCCATGTGAGGGAATATCTGCCCCACGATCCTACATCGTACTTGTAGGACCCTCTGATGCCGCGCAGTATCCTCGAGGGGTGGATATTTCAAATTTTCGGTACGAAAAAATATTTATTCGCGACCCATATGAGGGAATATCTGCCCCACGATCCTACATCGTACTTGTAGGACCCTCTGATGCCGCGCAGTATCGTCGCGAGGTGGATATTTCAAAATTTCGGCACGAAAAAATAGTTATTCGCGACCCATGTGAGGGAATATCTGCCCCACGATCCTACATCGTACTTGTAGGAACCTCTGATGCCGCGCAGTATCGTCGAGGGGTGGATATTTCAAAATTTCGGTACGAAAAAATGGTGAATCGCGACCCATGTGAGGGAATATCTGCCCCACGATCCTACATCGTACTTGTAGGACCCTCTGATGCCGCGCAGTATCCTCGAGGGATGGATATTTCAAATTTTCGGTACGAAAAAAATAGTTATTCGCGACCCATGTGAGGGAATATCTGCCCCACGATCCTACATCGTACTTGTAGGACCGTCTGATGGCGCGCAGTATCGTCGCGGGGTGGATATTTCAAATTTTCGGTACGAAAAAATAGTTATTCGCGACCCATGTGAGGGAATATCTGCCCCACGATCCTACATCGTACTTGTAGGACCCTCTGATGCCGCGCAGTATCGTCGGGGGGTGGATATTTCAAAATTTCGGTACTAAAAATAGTTATTCGCGACCCATGTGAGGGAATATCTGCCCCACGATCCTACATCGTACTTGTAGGACCCTCTGATGCCGCGCAGTATCGTCGCGGGGTGGATATTTCAAAATTTCGGTACGAAAAAATAGTTATTCGCGACCCATGTGAGGGAATATCTGCCCCACGATCCTACATCGTACTTGTAGGACCCTCTGATGCCGCGCAGTATCGTCGAGGGGTGGATATTTCAAAATTTCGGTACGAAAAAATGGTGAATCGCGACCCATGTGAGGGAATATCTGCCCCACACTGTTGGAAATAATCTGTGTAAATGTTAAATTTTTTGGGTGTTAAAATTTTTGTGTCATGTTTAACTATCCTTTTGAGTCGTTTCAACATTCGCGAATTATGTCAATGCATCAAAAAGTGTTAAAGCCAAATGTAACACAAAAGCCGCTCATTTTAACACAAAAATCTCGTTCGCTCCTTAATGGATATGAAAAATGTTAAATTTGTGTTGTTTCGTCAACACAACATACCATTTTATGTAGAAATGTACTACTGACAAATGTTGAAATGATAGTAGAACAAAAATGGCCACCGTCGTCGGATTTTGCCTGTTATTACGTGTCGTGCACGGTCTTCCAGACTCGACAATTCGATTTTCTGCGAAAATCTGTGAAAAATGTGCTACGCTAACTCAATTTCATTAACTGTACATCTGCAGAAATGATATAAAGGAAAAAGTTGTTTCTTTTATTAAGCGATCGTATAGCGTAGTGGTTAAGGCGTGCGACTCGTAATGCGAACACCGGTGAGCGTCCCGGTTCAAACCCCGGCTAGGATTAGGAATTGCGAAATTTATCACTGCGAACTCGAAATGCGTTTTTCTTCACATGTATGTTTAAATGTGCATTAAAATATCCTTTACTACTAATATCTAACAGCGTGAGCATCGAAAACAATCTGTTTTTTTAATTTCAATTTTAGTTCCAGCCATTTACTTATGCATTTTCCAGGCATATTGAAAGTTGAAACAACATACGATTTGACATTATCGTTCTGTTCAATTAACTCAAAAGTGCAGTGTTAAAATTACAAAACAATATGTTGAATTTGTGTTAATTTTTACAACCATTTCGTTGTGTCAACGCTTGACATTAACGGCTTGTGTCAGATTAACATATTTTTTATAGTGGACCTACTGGGACATGCGAAAAATGTTGAATTTAACACTTTTTTTCTAACAGTGCACGATCCTACATCGTACTTGTAGGACCCTCTGATGCCGCGCAGTATTGTCGCGGTGTGGATATTTCAAATTTTCGGTACGAAAAAATAGTTATTCGCGACCCATGTGAGGGAATATCTGCCCCACGATCCTACATCGTACTTGTAGGACCCTCTGATGCCGCGCAGTATCGTCGAGGGGAGGATATTTCAAAATTTCGGTACGAAAAAATAGTAATTCGCGACCCATGTGAGGGAATATCTGCCCCACGATCCTACATCGTACTTGTAGGACCCTCTGATGCCGCGCAGTATCGTCGACGGGTGGATATTTCAAAATTTCGGTACGAAAAAATAGTTATTCGCGACCCATGTGAGGGAATATCTGCCCCACGATGCTACATCGTACTTGTAGGACCCTCTGATGCCGCGCAGTATCGTCGAGGGGTGGATATTTCAAAATTTCGGTACGAAAAAATGGTGAATCGCGACCCATGTGAGGGAATATCTGCCCCACGATCCTACATCGTACTTGTAGGACCCTCTGATGCCGCGCAGTATTGTCGCGGTGTGGATATTTCAAATTTTCGGTACGAAAAAATAGTTATTCGCGACCCATGTGAGGGAATATCTGCCCCACGATCCTACATCGTACTTGTGGGACCCTCTGATGCCACGCAGTATCGTCGAGGGGTGGATATTTCAAAATTTCGGTACGAAAAAATAGTTATTCGCGACCCATATGAGGGAATATCTGCCCCACGATCCTACATCGTACTTGTAGGACCCTCTGATGCCGCGCAGTATCGTCGCGGGGTGGATATTTCAACATTTCGGTAAGAAAAAATGGTGAATCGCGACCAATGTGAGGGAATATCTGCCCCACGATCCTACATCGTACTTGTAGGACCCTCTGATGCCGCGCAGTATCGTCGAGGGGTGGATATTTCAAAATTTCGGTACGAAAAAATGGCGTATGGCGACCCATGTGAGGGAATATCGTGGGGCAGATGCCCCACGATCCTACATCGTACTTGTAGGACCCTCTGATGCCGCGCAGTATCGTCGAGGGGTGGATATTTCAAGATTTCGGTACGAAAAATGGTGAATCGCGACCCATGTGAGGGAATATCTGCCCCACGATCCTACATCGTACTTGTAGGACCCTCTGATGCCGCGCAGTATCGTCGCGGGGTGGATATTTCAAATTTTCGGTACGAAAAAATAGTTATTCGCGACCTATGTGAGGGAATATCTGCCCCACGATCCTACATCAAAATTTGCAGGACCTCTGATGCCGCAGTATCCTCGAGGGGTGGATATTTCAAATTTTCGGTACGAAAATATTTATTCGCGACCCATATGAGGGAATATCTGCCCCACGATCCTACATCGTACCTGTAGGACCCTGATGCTGCGCGCAGTATCCACGAGGGTGATATTTCCAAATTTTCGGTACGAAAATAGTTATTCGCGACCCATGTGGAGGGGAATATTCGCCCCACGATCCTACATCGTACTTGTAGGACCCTCTGATGCCGCGCAGTATCGTCGAGGGGTGGATATTTCAAAATTTCGGTACGAAAAAATGGTGAATCGCGACCCATGTGAGGGAATATCTGCCCCACGATCCTACATCGTACTTGTAGGACCCTCTGATGCCGCGCAGTATCGTCGAGGGGTGGATATTTCAAAATTTCGGTACGAAAAAATAGTTATTCGCGACCTATGTGAGGGAATATCTGCCCCACGATCCTACATCGTACTTGCAGGACCCTCTGATGCCGCGCAGTATCCTCGAGGGGTGGATATTTCAAATTTTCGTACGAAAAAATATTTATTCGCGACCCATATGAGGGAATATCTGCCCCACGATGCTACATCGTACTTGTAGGACCCTCTGATGCCGCGCAGTATCCACGAGGGGTGGATATTTCAAATTTTCGGTACGAAAAAATAGTTATTCGCGACCCATGTGAGGGAATATCTGCCCCACGATCCTACATCGTACTTGTAGGACCCTCTGATGCCGCGCAGTATCGTCGCGGGGTGGATATTTCAAAATTTCGGTACGAAAAAATAGTTATTCGCGACCCATGTGAGGGAATATCTGCCCCACGATCCTACATCGTACTTGTAGGACCCTCTGATGCCGCGCAGTATCGTCGCGGGGTGGATATTTCAAATTTTCGGTACGAAAAAATAGTTATTCGCGACCTATGTGAGGGAATATCTGCCCCACGATCCTACATCGTACTTGCAGGACCCTCTGATGCCGCGCAGTATCCTCGAGGGGTGGATATTTCAAATTTTCGTACGAAAAA
>JAEUYN010001357.1:0-47373 GCA_018257835.1 Euura lappo | reverse complement strand
CCTACTCTGATAGTCTGTACTTCTTCTATCCCCACTTTCCCTCCTGCCGCTATTTCTATTGCGTTAATAGCTGCCCCTTTTCTATCTTCTGCTTCTTCTATTTCCTGCCCCCTCACTACCACATTCCTTTTCCTCCTCGCTTTTTCTTTCTTCTCGCTCTCCTCCTCTATCCACTTTAATCTTTCCTCCACCTCTTTTAACTTCTTCGGCTCCGCTGCAACCCCTCCTGCCTCCGCTCTCTCCTCTATCCTTTTCTCCCACACGTTTCTCGTCTCATCCTTCTTTTTCTTTCTTTCCTCGAGCTTGTTCCTCTCGGCTTCCAGTTTCTCCTCCATCCTTTTCTCCCACTCTCTTCTTGCTTTGCTTTCCCTCTCCGTCCATTCTTCTCTCTCTTTCTCCATCTTCCTTATTTTCTCGTTCAGTACTGCCCTTTCTTTCTTCCAGTCCTCGCTCTTTTGTTCCAGCTTTTTCGCCAGCTCTCTCACCTCCTCTCTTGTTTCCTTGTTTCCTTCCGCCACCGTCTCCATCTTCCTGTTCAGTTCTTTCAGGCTCGCCTCCGTCACCGCCTGTCCCTTGCTGTATGCTTCCAGCAACGTTTCCAACATTTTGTTCCCACCCCCAGCCTTCCCTCTTGGTGACCTGCTCCCTAATCTTTTTCTCTTCCTCGTCTCTTTTTCCTCTCCTGCCTCATCTTCCTCCCATTCTTCTCCTCCTGTGTCGCCCCCTGTTTTCTCCTCTTCGTCGCCCCCCCTCTCCGTTTCCATTTCCTCCTTTTTTTCCTCTGCCTTCTCGCCTGTCTCCCCTCTGCTGTCCTCTAGGTATTTCCCTAGCGCTGGCGATATCTGAGCCCCGACCTTTTCAAATATTCGCGCCTTGGTCGGGCGCCCCACCACTCCTTTCCCCTCGACCGGCCGGTTCCCACTCGCTACTTGTCCCTTCACTGCCGCGCTCGGCCCCTTCAATTTTACCCCCACTACTCCCGATTTACCCGGCATGCCGTGCTCCGTCCAGGCTAGCCTGACTAGCGCAGTCTCTATCTCTGGCACTTTCGCGCCTGCGCTCTTAACTCTTCCACCCTAACCTCGCCTGTCTCTTCCACTTTTCACCCTGTCCTTCCTGTCCTTATTCTTCCCTTTCACTTTCCCGGTTTTACCCTCACTCACTTTTCTTTCTTCCCTTATCTCCACCCTCCTTCTTTCACTCGCGTATCTCACTCGTGCGTATTTTCTGCCTCACTTCGTATTCACGCGTGCTACTCGCATCTTGGTTACACCGGAAGTCCTAATAATGATAATAATAACAATGCATTGTTATAACTACGCTTTTGATAGCAATGACCCAGATGTATGGCAGAATGTTATGGCATCCTTCCTATTAGATTACAGGGAAGCCCTGCACAGGGAGGACCTTGAAGTAGCTAATAACGCCATGTACCTACAGGTGTAGGCAGCGAAACCCCAGGATAAGAATATAGCCCCGTACCTTAAAAACCGCGCGCCCTTCCAAGCCCTCAAAGTATTCATGCAGCTTAGACTTGCCAGCAGATACTCTTTTGCCTTGAAAATCAATAGAAATTCCTATAAATTTGAGCCAAACGTTATGTGTCCGATATGTAATTGCCATGAATCGGACTCGGTGGAGCACTTCATCGCGAGGTGTCCCATGTTGGTAGCCTACCGGATGCACTATCTCTCGCCCCTGAGAGACGCAGAAAACGGCAACATAAACGTTCAGGAACTACTCAGTAGGTCGGACGTGAAGACAGTCAAAAACGTATTCTACTTTGCGGAAAAAAGCTGCCAAGTGCGAGCGTTCATGCTAAACGAGTAGAGTGGCTGCTGGCAGGTCCGACCTGCCCATCCGCTAGGGCATTGCGGTAGCGTAACAGTAGGCGCGGACTCTATGAGTAGGGAATGCGAACCCAAACGCGATGAATGTCGGCTAAGCCGCTGATCTGTAAGTGTATATTGTGGATATTATTTACTTTTGGTATATTGTGGATATTATGTGTATTAGGTATTATGTATATTATGTATATTTTTTTTTTTTTAATTAGGTATGATAATATTAATTTTGGTTATGTATGATACGATAATCGCTGGTCCAGCAGCCTCAGTCACTGTCAGTAGAGGGCAGGGCGAAGAAAAGCGCACAGACGAGAACCTATGCTGACTCTTGGCCCTGCCAATCAACTGTAAATGTAATTCAGCTATATTTGTGAATTCCTCTTTTGTATACTATTCCTATAATGTACTGTGTAAGTAATACTGTAACGATAAGCTGTAGCGTGTAACCCCCCCTTGTCATGGGAAGGCATTTACTTCCCCGAGACAATATGAAAATAAACAAATAATAAAAAAAAACTATTATTATTCCAAATTATTTCCGTTTGAATTCCCGCTCAGCTGTCATAGCGCTGAACGAGGAACTTCGGTTCGTGAAACGCAGGACCGCGAGACGAAGGTTGGCGAAACGATCTAACATGGCCGCGGCCACCGCTTCATACGGACAATTACAGTCTTTTTCTGGAAACAATTCTGAGGCTTCATCATTGGGTGAAATGAACAAGTTTTGCGATATACAGGGTGGTTAGGTTTAAACGCACTTTGCCGTACTGGCAGATTCGTCGTGAAAAAATAAGACGAAAGTGTCTCTTGAATTTTTTTTTTTTCGAACAGTTTTCGAGTAGGAGCCGTTAGAAAGTCGGCCAATCAGGGTGCCCCTTTAGATTCGTTCTGGGACAGGAGGCAGCCACGATTGCGCGCGAGAGCAGGCAGGCAATGCCTCTCACTCGGTTGCCGACAAATCACTATCCGACGATGCGACCCACGACGATCGATGAAATTGAATCGTGTGTAATTCTGGATAATCAACTCGAACACCATACTGAGTGCCCCGCCTTTTTTTTTTTTTCTTATAATCGCAATTCAAAACGTGATTCTCGAACTCGGAAAAACATCTTCATCCCTACCGGACATCCCCCGACTCACCCCGAGTAATCAACTCGGAGACGATTATTAGTGCCCCGCCATTTTTTTTTCTTTTAAGATTATCAAAATTCGAAATCTGATTCTAACTCGGAAGAACATTTTCATCCCCACCGGACAACATCCCCCGACGCACCTCAAATAACCAACGCGGAGACGATTATTAGTGATCCATTTTTTTTTAACTTTTTTTTTTTCTAAAAATAATCACAATTTAAAACCTGATTCTGGAACTCGGAAAAATATCTTCATCCCCATCGAAAAACATCCCTCGACTCACCTCAAATAACCAACTCGGAGACGATTATTAGTGCCCCATTTTTTTTTCTTCTTCTTTCTTAATCTCCGCGTTGGTTATTTGAGGTGCGTCGGGGGATGTTGTCCGGTGGGGATGAAAATGTTCTTCCGAGTTAGAATCAGGTTTCGAATTTTGATAATCTTAAAAGAAAAAAAAATCGCGGGGCACTAATAATCGTCTCCGAGTTGATTACTCGGGGTGAGTCGGGGGATGTCCGGTAGGGATGAAGATGTTTTTCCGAGTTCGAGAATCACGTTTTGAATTGCGATTATAAGAAAAAAAAAAAAAGGCGGGGCACTCAGTATGGTGTTCGAGTTGATTATCCAGAATTACACACGATTCAATTTCATCGATCGTCGTGGGTCGCATCGTCGGATAGTCATTTGTCGGCAACCGAGTGAGAGAGGCATTGCCTGCCTGCTCTCGCGCGCAATCGTGGCTGCCTCCTGTCCCAGAACGAATCTAAAGGGGCACCCTGATTGGCCGACTTTCTAACGGCTCCTACTCGAAAACTGTTCGAAAAAAAAAAATTCAAGAGACACTTTCGTCTTATTTTTTTACGACGAATCTGCCAGTACGGCGAAGTGCGTTTAAACCTAACCACCCTGTATGTGAGTGGAATTATATTGACGAGGGTGCTATTGCATTCGTTTTCGCCCTTGTGATGCGTAGTCGGTGATATCGGTGAAAACAAGTGACGCTCTCACGCTTCGCAACACAAAAAAGGCTTATTTTACTCGATTTTGGTGAGATACACGTTCATGCAGCTACCAATTTGATACAAATCGTCTAAGGAACCCATTAAACACCCCCCCGTTCATATCAGGCTTCATTTTTTTTTAAATACGGAAAAGACTGAGTCCAGCATGCCCTTAATGATATTGTGTCTTGTCTGTGCTCTGATGCACTTTTATACGCTGACGATCTTAAACTGTACCGTGTTATTCACGATCTTGAAGACTGTGTTGCTCTCCAAAGTGACCTGGACCGCATCTCAACTTGGTGTGAAAGTAATCGTTTAATGTTAAATGTTCGTAAGTGTAAGATTTTATCCTTCTCTCGCACTAACACCACGGTCATATTTGACTACCAAGTAAGCGGCGCCGTCCTCGCAAGAGTTCATGCTACGTCCGACTTGGGCATCACGTTCGACTCTGAACTTCGGTTTGACCACCACATCTCCCGGGTCGTCGCCAGCGCCGTCAGTATGCTAGGTTTCCTTTTCAGGACCTGCAGAGCTTTTAGCTCACCGCTCGCCTTTAAGAGCCTCTATTTTTCGTTCGTCCGTTCGAAGCTCGAATATGGCTCCATCATCTGGTGTCCTGTACTTGCCCGAGACATAAAAATGATTGAAAGCGTGCAAAGAAGGTTCTTAAAATACCTCGCGTTTAGAGCTGATTCTGTCTACCCTGCGCGCGGCTGTGATGGTCCTGCTCTTTGCGACAGATTCGGAGTTTCGCTTTTGTCAGCGAGGCGTAATGTTGCCTCCGTCACATTTTTATTTAAGTGCTCACGGGTCTAGTAGACTGTCCCGGCATTCTTGAGTGTCTTGACTTCCATGTCCCTCGACTTGCAGCCCGTCATATTGCTCCCTTCCACCTGAGCCGAGCACGGGGTAACTTTGCGCTTCGCTCCCCCTTGCGTCATATGTGCAGTCTATTCAATAATCTTCCTCCGTCGTGTGATCCTGGCTCTTTGTGCCTCTCTGCTTTTTTAAGCATTGCTCGCGCGTATTTTAGTGTGAGTTAGCCTTAAGTATCTCTATTAGTTTAGTCCCACCTTTCTCTTCTTTTCAATTTATGTACTATTTTAGAATGTAATGTATTTTAGTAGCATTGTATTTTGTATTTAGAATTTTTTTCTCAATGTAACACTTCTCATCATAACCTTATGTATCTTTTCGCCCTCGTTGGGTTCGCCTGTTGGGCCTGTTTCTCAATAAATAAATAAATAAATAAATAAATAACGCCAGAGTGAAGTCAGTCTCTATTTTGTCAACAAATTTTGTCGCCGAGAATTTTTTTTAGCTCGGCTACAAAACTCCTCAAGAGTGCAGCAATGGTTAGCGCGTCGTGGTGACCTGATATTATTTCGAATATAGGCAACGGCCCAATACCTTCTGCTCCTCGGATGACGAGGGCATAATAATATATCGTCTGGGAATGTAAATTTAGAATATCTGGCACTTCTATAATCGATCCAGTAGCATCAAGGTGTAGAAATCGTTCCTTCTGAGATAGAAAGAAACGAATCTGTTGTTCCGTGAACAGTGTGCCGGAAAATGGCTTGAGCGAGAAACCTTGAATATAACCATCGACTACTTTACCGCGGACATTCTTCATCAATTGTTCATCCAAAAGGGACATGAACAAGACAAACGACTCATGAAGGTCGTCTGCGGACCGATTTTGACTAGAAATTTTCTGGGCAACTTACGTCGGATAAGACGGTATTCAAATTTCCTTCCTCTAAAATATCGTCTGGTGTATCATTCAATTGCTCTGCTTTCAGAACAACTGGAGGTATCGATTTCAGTTTTATTGCATACTTCTGCCTTGTCTTGCCACGGATATGTCTCCGGTGTCTCTGTTTTCCGCTGTGATCATAATCACCATCACCGAACACCTTGACTACACGATCAACGTGGGGTGTTGTTATTTTGTCCGGAAAAACAAACTTATATTCGGCACATGTAGAATGCCGGCAAGATGCACGAGCTATGAACCCACGGGCACCCCTTATAGGCTCTTCAACACACTTGTGTCACTGTTAAATAAAGTACTGAAATCGTCAGACCATCCAAGGTTTATGTCGAATTCCAATACGTTTCCCAAAAAACTTTCGGCGTGACTACAGACTCCAGCTCTGTCCAGTTCCGCTTAATGATCTTTCTCCTAGCCTTCTTTCCAACATTTTTGCGTTTGATTTTTCCTGCTTTCCGTCTTGCATTTTTTCCGGCATTCCTACCTCCGCTTTTCCGTTTATTTACTGCTCGATGAAGTTCTTGCTCTTGTAAATGAATATCGTCCTCAACCTGCAGTGAATCATGATTCGTATCGGAAACAACGATAGGGCTCATAGGTTGTATAGTCGCGTCGCTTGTTTGTGGGTTTGCCTTTTCAACTTTGTTCTGTTCCTCGGCAATAAAAGATTATGAAGCTGAACCTAGTAGCCATAGTAAGCAGCCGAAAGTGGTAAATTCAATAAAAATGTGACAATGAGGCCATAGAATTTGAATTTTATGAAATATTATTCGAAGGAATCTTATATATTAAAGTACAGAAATGGATGTCTGCAGTTTCCATTTCTACCGCCAGGGGCCGCCACAAGCGGCTACGAGCCTCCACACACACCACGCGGGCCACGCGCCCCAGGTCGACTCTTCCGCGAGTTCCCGACCCCTGAAGGTCGCGATACGCGGTTCACGCGCCTCAGGCCGACTCCTCCGTGAATTCCCGACCCCTGAAGGTCGCGACACGCGGTTCACGCGCCCCGGGTCGACTCCTCCGTGAATTCCTGACCCCTGAAGGTCGCGATACGCGGGCCACGCGCCCCAGGTCGACTCCTCCGTGAATTCCCGACCCCTGAAGATCGCGATACGCGGTTCACGTACCTCAGGCCAACTCCTCCGCGAATTCCCGACCCCAGAAGGTCGCGCCGCGCGGCTCATGCGCCCCAGGTAGTCTCCTCCGCGAATTCCCGACCCCTGAAGGTCGCGATACGCGGTTGTCGCGCCCCAGGCCGACTCCTCTGCGAAGTCCTGACCCCTGAAGGTCGCGATACGCGGTTCACGCGCCTCAGGCCGACTCCTCCGTGAATTGCTGACCCCTGAAGGTCGCGATACGCGGTTTACGCGCCTCAGGCCGACTCCTCCGCAAATTCCTGACCCCTGAATGTCGCGATACGCGGTTCACGCGCCTCAGGCCGACTCCTCCGTGAATTCCTGACCCCTGAAGGTCGCGATACACGGTTTACGCGCCCCAGGCAGACTCCTCCGCGAATTCCTGATCCCTGGACGTCGTGCCACGCGGTTTCAGAGTCGTACCATGCGCACTGGTATTTTCCAAATATACTGACTCAATACGCACATCAGTGATGGCGCACGTATGAAGGACATGACTGCGCAATAGTTGAGATGACGGATGTGCAGGAAGGTAGTTCGATTGATTACGATGATGTTAATGAATACATATCAACACGGTACGTTTGTCCGCCCGAGGCAATGCATCGATTATTCGAATATCCCATGAATGAACAATCGCATGCCATTTACAGATTGGCGGTTCATGTCGAAAATGAACATGTAGTGTACTTTGAGGAGGGTAACGAGAAAACAGCGGTAGAAAGAAATAAAGAATCGACATTGCTCGCGTCGTTGAAATTGAATGAGACTGATGTAGAAGCACATAAGTATTTGTACTGCGAAATACCAAATTATTACGTATTCGATCAAAAAAATACAGTGTGGACGAAACGTACGAAATTTTTCAAACCCGTCTTAAGTAGTAAGTAGTAGTAGTAGTGTATTTTGTGAGTCCGAGGGAAACTGAGCGTTATTATTTGAGATTGTTATTACTGCATGTTCGAGGAGCGAAATCATTTAATGATATCAAAACTTATGAAGGTATAACGTATTCAACCTTTCCCGAAGCGGCTGTAGCACGTAAGTTAGTTACCGACGACGAATAATGGGATAAATGTTTGGCAGAGGGATCAAAACTTAAATTTCCCAAAGAAATGTGTCGGTTGCTTATATATGGGGGGTTCCATGGCATTTCACGTAATCGGTGAAGGTCACCGACGCCGATCTTGATGTCAATTTTTTTTCTCAATTCGTGCATCGAAAAGAGTGAACACGTGTTTGGCCGTTTTTCGATTCAGCCATGTTTTCTATTTTTTTGAATTTTCGAATTTTTCATCGTTTTCGCAAACGGACTTTTTTCAACTGGCTCTAACTTCAAGAACTTTGACTTTTTTCGAAAAATGGTAAGGACATAAAATGTGCCAAAAAGACCGAGATTTTCGAAAAAAAATTGCACAATCTTTTCCAGCTACACCGTTCTGGGATATTTTTGATAATAGAGAAAAAATCAATATATTATTCATTTGGACACCTTCGATTTTCCTGAAACTTTTTACCTGAAATCAACCACTTATGATCAAGTTATCTTCCAAAGGAAATTATGGGCCTCGGATTCGTTCGGAAGTTACACCATCATAAGTGCCAAAAAATCGGACAATCGCAAGAAATCTCAGGGAAATCAGTTTTATCAATTTTAATTTCGACAAGAAAAGCGTACTTGATGAAAAATTGAATATTGATGATTGAAATGATTGAATTTGAACTATTCAACTATTCCAATATTATACTATCATTAGTTAAACTATTGTAGTCGCTTTTTTATCGGATGATTCATCGAAATTTCGAGATCTCAGCATTTATACGGTTGAATTTTTCAGTATACAAGATAGTTTGTTTTGTTGCGAGCTTGAGTTCTGATTGAGTACTACCCCAGCTCGCTCTCCTGTTCGCTGCAACCGTCGATAATGTCAACGTTGACGTACACTTGAAGTTTTATTTCGAATTTCGCGAATCTAGAACTTATTTTATGATCGGAACCACGTGAAAACTTAGTATCTACATTCATAAATGTACGTGAAAATATATCCTATGAGAATATATATATCGTGATATATATATATATCTTTGTCTGCTCAAAGTTAAAATTGATTTCCCTGAGATATATTGCGATTTGTCCGATTTTTTGGCACCTATGATCGTGAAACTTCCGAACGAATCCGAGGCCCATAATTTCCTTTGGAGGATAACTTGATTGTGGGTGGTTGATTTCAGGTACGAAGTTTCAGGAAAATCGAAGGTGTCCAAATGAATGATATATCGATTTTTTCTCTATTATAAAAAATATCCCAGAACTGTGTAGTTGGCAAAGATTGTGCAATTTTTTTCGAAAAGCTCAGTCTTTTTGGCACATTTTATGTCCTTATCATCTTTCGAAAAAAGTCTAAGCTTTCGAAGTTAGAGCCAGTTGAAGAAAGTCTGTTCGCGAAAAGGATGAAAAATTGGAAAAATTAAAAAAAATTGAAAAACGTGGCTGAATCGAAAAACGGCGGAACACGTGTTCACTTTTTTCGATAGACGAATTCAGAAAAAAATTGACATCAAGATCGGCGTCGGTGACCTTCACCGATTAGGTGAAATGCCATGGAACCCCCCATATGTGTTTTTGGTATGCCGATCAACGCCCGTGAATTGTTTGACAAGTCCAAATACGAATTCGTCCACCAGAGTGATTGTAACGAACAAAATGAACAAAAGGCCTTGAGAGTGATCAACGAAATACTCATATTTCATGGATTTACCTTGCAAGATTTTAAGTTACCAAATATCAAAGATGATTGCGAATTATTTTGTACCACGGACGAAGTTGAAAACATTATTAACTTGAAAGATGCCGTTCCAACCTCAGTAAGTACGTTAGCGAGGCATCAACGAATTGTGTTTGATACAGTTATGGCTGCCGTTCGGGGAGAATCATCCGAGAAGTGCATTTATTTGGATGGCCGCGGGGGTAGCGGGAAAAGTTATCTACATAATACCATTATAACTGCACTAAAGAGTTTGGAAATCATTGTGCTGCCCGTTGCATGGACCGGTATTGCAGCAAAGTTGAGAGGTGGCAGAACCGCCCATTCAACATTTAAATTACCGTTTCTCCTAAATGAACGATCAACCTGTAATATTAGACCAAATTCGGAACAGGGACTACATATCCGAGACGCCAAAGTCATAATTTGGGATGAAATAACAATGGCATCTAAGTATGCGCTGGAGGCTGTCGATCGGATGTTGAAAGACGTATCTCATTGTAACGAACCATTTGGAGGTAAAATAATTATAGTGTCCGGTGATTTTCGGCCGACTTTACCTGTTGTACGGCATGGGAGTAGAACACAAATTTTACAGGCTTGCGTTAAAAGGAGCAGCTTATGGAATCGTTTCATATATATGTCACTAACAGACAATATACGTGTTGCAGACGGACAAACTGATTTCAAACAATGGCTTTTGAAAATTGGCGACGGTGTATTTGCCAATTCCTTCGAACGTAATAACGAAGTTGCAACTATTCCTTCTGAGATTCTGTCGAAAGGTAATATCGTGCACGAAATATTTGGAGAAAGTGTTGATCCACAAGATCCATCAAATTATGGTAAGGTCATATTAGCTCCAACCAATGTTGACGTTGTAGCAATCAATAACGAAATATTGTCAAAAATCAAAGGAGTTGGTATAGATTATCTTACGAGGGGAGGCTCAGATAGGTTCATCGAGTTAGGGGTATGGACTTCGCGTGGTTATAGTGTGGACAGGTACTAAGAAAAACCCACAAGAGACAGCCGCCAACTCGGCCCGGTTGCCGAGAAATCGCGGGTTGAAAATTTCGAACTAATTTTTTTTTTTTTTTTTTCTTCAAATTTCCAATTTAATATTACTTCTAATTCTTTTAGTATTATTCTAATTCAAAAATTACCAATTTTTGTATCATTAGCGAATACGTGAGCCACAATTTTACGATTTCGCGGACCCTCCGTCAATTTCGGCGAATCAATGTCCCAATCGGATCGGCAGGTATAAATTTGTCATTATCTTGTCCAAAAACTTCCATGAAATATGAACAAGTGGTTTACGTGAACTAATTTCGTGGTACATTCATAAAGTATCCTGATTTCCGAATAATAAAGCAAATTCTTGTATTTACTGTCAACATATATTTCCTGGTACTCCATTGAAACACTTCCTACACGTCACTCCATTCAAGGAAAAACAAAAGTAAATCGTAAAATTGTGGCTCACGTATTCGCTAATAATACAAAAATTGGTAATTTTTGAATTAGAATAATACTAAAAGAATTAGAAGTAATATTAAATTGGAAAGGGTATAGCCGAATAAAGGGGCAAAAAGTGCCCTCTCACCAAATAGACGACGGACTTCATTTTCAGTTGGGCCTTGGTAAAAAAGGTATTCATGCCAAATTTTAGCCTTCTACCCCTTCTGTCGCGGTAGTTATGGCGAAAAAACGTGATTTTCACGTTTTTTTTCTATGTTTGCTAATTCATCGTATAGACCTTCACCAAAATTCATGGCCATGTATTAACATGTAAGAAGTGTAGAGAAAAATGTTCAGAGGTTCGGCACTGCGGATCCGATCTTTAAAAAATTCCGAAAGATTTAAATACGGTGTTCTCAGTAGATTTACGCGAGGCACTAAGTTCCAATAATTTTTTTTACAAATGTCGATCACTTCCGTCCAATTTCTCATATTAGCCTTCGCTTCACTTCTGGTGCGTCATGCTGAAAAAAAATGAAGAAACCTTTGGGAATTTTTTTAAAATCTGATTTCGTACCCAAGGAAGTGTAAAACATCTTTTCGCATGTATTTTGATCCCCTTCTTCTGTACGAATTTTTTCAAGCCAATAGTTAGGGATTTATGGGCTATACCTTTCGCGTAAAGAGTTAGGAAGAGCAAGAAACTGTTGAAAAAAATTTGGAAAACTTCAAAAACTAGAAGAAAAATGAATGGTACCCATACAGCAAAGCAATGTTGCAGCAATGTTGCATATGGCCCATTACCATTAGCAACATTGCTGCAACATTGCTTTGCTGTATGGGTAGTGAATATGCACGTGAAGGGATATTCCTCTACTTTATTGAAATTAAGAGGGTACGTACACCTCAAAATGTCGAGAAAGTCAAAACTGCGAAGTCATTTTTAATATTTTAGAGTGTTTTTCACACAATTTTGGGAGCACATTTCTTTTTGTCTACGATGCACGAAATAAAATCTATCGGTGGATCGATTCAAGTTTTTCTGGACTTAAACTATTCAGTAAAGACGCCTTTTCAAAATGAACAGAAAACTTTTTGATCCGATCAAAATTGTACCAGGGGCCCTATTCTAAAAATTCTTTCACGCGTATCACTGGTGAAAGAGCCGAATTTCCAATTAAATCTGCTCTCTGATTGGCCCAAATGCCTCTATCACGATTTGTCACCGGGTGATGCGTGTGAAAGGATTTTCAGAATAAGGCCCCAGATACTCATAATTTTTTAGATGAAAATAGTGTTTTTCTGTCTTCATACGTTACTTTTCATTATAACTCGAGTAAAAATAAAGTTATGAAAAAGTTCTTCGTTCAAATTGAAAAGGCTTCTTTACTGAATGGTTTGAGACCAGAAAAACTAAAATCGGTCCACCGGTATATTTTATTCTTTACATCATAGATAGAGATAAATTTTTTTCTAAAGTCTTGAGAAAGCCATTCCAATAGTCTCAAGAATGACTTTCGGTGGTTTTGACTTTTCTTAAATGTTAAGGTGTATGTTCCCCCTTAAGGGGTCTGGCCACCCTGGCCGCACAGAAAATGGGCTTATTCTAAGAAAATTTGTAAGCTCGATAATATTCAACGGAATTTTTGCACACATGCTAGTTTATAGCTTGATGAACATTTCATAATTTTCGTAAAATAATATTCAGAAATGGCGGCAATAAATCTCCGGAACGGGTCATCTTAAAAAAAATATATATATTAGCTTATTATTGAAGGGTGTGACTAAAATATAGCGTAGGATTTTTTTTCCGATCACTACAAAAAAATGTATGAAGAAAAAAAAATTTCGTGAGCTTTTTTTTATTCATCATAAAATTTTTGTGCAATTTTACGTGCTGACTCTGAAAAGATTGCCGTGATGATAAACTCCGACGCCTACTACGATAAGTAAGCTCCACTGAAAGTATTGGCTTGAAAAAATTCGTACAGAAGAAGGTGATCAAAATACATGCGAAAAGATGTTTTACACTTCCTTGGGTACGAAATCAGATTTTAAAAAAATTCCCAAAGGTTTCTTCATTTTTTTTCAGCATGACGCACCATTCGAAATTTTCAACCCGCGATTTCTCGGCAACCGGGCCGAGTTGGCGGCTGTCTCTTGTGGGTTTTTCTTAGTACCTGTCCACACTATAACCACGCGAAGTCCGTACCCCTAACTCGATGAACCTATCTGAGTCTCCCCTCGTTAGTGTGGATTCAGGCGAAGATGAGGAAAATACAGATATGAATAATATATTACCGATCGAATTCATGAATTCATTGATGCCGAATGGTCTTCCACCTCATAAATTAACGTTGAAGGTGGGAAGTATCGTTATTTTGTTACGTATTCTTAATCTGTCACAAGGATTATGTAATGGCACGAGATTGGTGGTGAAAGCGTTGAATCAATATCTGATATGTACCGAAATAATCCGTGGAAATTTTGCGGGAGAAACTGTATTGATACCACGGATAGATATGTCACCGAACGAAGAGGACGTACCCTTTAAAATGGTGAGAAGACAGTTTCCTATCAGACTAAATTGCGCGATGACAATTAATAAATCGCAAGGACAATCGTTCGATAGCGTCGGAGTATACTTACCAAATCCAGTATTTGCTCATGGTCAATTGTACGTTGCTTTGTCCAGAGTCAAGTCGCAATACAACTTGAAAGTGTTGTTAACAAAAAAATCTGTCACCATTAATCGAGACAATTCAAATCATAGGCTGTGCACAAGAAATATAGTTTACACAGAAATTCTAGGCGCATCACGGAGTAATTGATGGTTCTACGAGTAGACCTTTGAAAGTCATATGTGGGGCACAGCTGTGGATTCCATTAATGTGACCGCCAAAATTCAGCTGCTGACATATCAATTCAGACTCAAGCGCTACTAAAACTCAGCTGCTGATCTTTCATTCAGAAAGCGCTACAAAAAGAGCTGCTCACACTTTAATTCAGATATATATACAAGCGCTAATGAAACTCAGCTGCTACTACTCCATCCAAATACAAGCGCTATCAAAACACCTATTTATGTTCCTTATGTCATCGAGCACTACAACGATAAGTCGCTGAGTTGAATAATATACAAGATATAATATAAATTATGTAATGTAAATTAAACATTTCTATTGGCAGCCTACACTGACCTTTCCATGTAGCTGAGCAACGTTTGAGGTACACCTTCATTTTCAGAGATACGAATTGTAACAATGACTATGTGGATAATAAACAAATAACTAGATCCGTAAACATGTGCCTTGTTATTAATGATGACATTCGATGCAAAGTGATTGTTGTCGTACCCTGACTTGATACTGAATGTTCGTAGACGGGATTAATAAGTATGTGGCAAAGGAAAATTTCAAATAGACATTAGTAACACCCGATGCGTAACAATCTATATATTTTTTAAATACCTGAAAGCGCAGTGAACCGTTTAATGATGAATACTGTTACGAAATTTACACTAGCGAGCGAGGAGCAATCCTCAACCAATTCGAATTGCATAGCGTGATAGTACGTTATACTCCCTAAATATTTGTAATACCACTGACAACCAGCGAACAACTGAACAATGAAACTGAAGTATTTAAAACGTAAAGTGTGTAACAATATCAATTTGTTCCCGAAATATTTGAAATACCAATGACAACCGAGCGAGCGAAGCGAGCGAGGAACAACGCCACCCCCGACCGAGTGAGCGAGCGAAGCGAGGGAACGAGGAACAACGCCTTCTAGTTTGTTAATAAAATTGTACTTATTAGACCCATCACACGGGTATGGCGTAGTCTGATTGTCATTTCTAATGATACAAATAAGTAGTACATAAATTGTTAAGGTGTAACGAATGGTTTAGCATTATTCAAAAAAATTGCGTCTTTGCGGCGGTATGGCGGCTACTTTGAACTATCGGGACGGTATGGCATGGTGATTTGCGTGAATGGCTTTTCAAAGATGACCAGTTAAAACAAAAAATTAGCCTGTAGCAAGTCTTCCAAAAGAAAATTAAAAATCAACGCGTTCTAATTGGTATGGCGGGGTATAAGCACCACCAGATAAGTATGGCGTTACGCTTCTGCCTACTTTTCTTTTTATAAACTATCGAAAAATATAAGAATTATCTTGTAAGAAAGCGTTTGAAAATCCAAATTTATCCTACACGTTCGGTAGATCGCCACGCGATTACGCCCCAACGGCCAGTGAGTTAGCATCTATTTCGGTTTGTTCATTACACAATTAGACCCGTAGGGGGTCGCCATACCTGTAACAAATGACTAACTTTTTTGTGTTACCATCTCCCGGTCTATTACGGGCTTCCTGTGCGTCTTCTGACATTTGCCCGACAGGAAGCGGGGACCAATTCAATTATCAAAGGACCGTGAATCAGAACTTTGTGAACCGTGGTCGGCATGCAGTATCAAGGATACAGAGTTACGAACATTTCGGCGGTTTCGAGACAATATTGTCTGAAAGCAGTTACATTTACGGCAAAGCCACTTGAAAGAACTTGCAATATTATGTGGAATCTTTTCATAATATTCACCTCCAAACCCAAAATTCTTGCAGAAATTTGAGTGTTTTCGAAAAAACGTCGCGCAGTGCTTCCGTCGTTACTGCTACCAAATCGTTGTTTCGGTTTATCAACATCAAGATGCAACTCTTTTTTGAATGCGACTTGAATAACTCGTTTTGGCTCAGCAACTACTGCTTTTTCTACATCCTTTCGAGTTTGCCACTTGTGAACACCGATTTTATAGCCGATGTGCAAGAAGCACTCAAAAAAACGGATCCACGCATGCAACGTTTATAATCCAAGTTCGAGTCGCGTTCTGTCAACGCCTACAGTTTTCATCAGCTCTATGTCATTAAATTTCGATGATGTGAGATTGGATATGTAGCAACGCATTGCTGATTTTGTATCTGTCACGGGGTTGCAAACTTTACCGTCAATCATAGTGAAATACAGCTCGTATTTAAGAGTAACTTCCTTCCCGTCAACAAGTGTCGTAAAAGGGATGAGAGACCCGATCTGATTATCAACGTGTTGCCGTTCCTGAATCGTCACAGTTTCTTTCAAAAATTGAACCCCAATAGGGCGACAATACCGTGGAGATGAAGGCCTGGGATTTTTCCGAAGAACGAATTCCTTTTCTGAGATATCCGAACCTAAAATTTGCAGTGGAACTAAAGACATTAAAAATATACTCGCATCCGAACTGTCATCATTCGTAAACTTTTGTTTGTATTCACTGTGCCCAGAGCTTCCATCACTACCCCATTTACAAATTAGTCTTAAATTCTTTGATTCTTCCGAGCGCAAAGAGTTAATCACGTCAGTTTGCACCTTCAGAATCCTGTCGCAAGTGTGATCCATCAAAGACTGTAATTCCACTTCGGCTGAGGTCTCAGTTACCGTTATTCTGAAGGGTAACAACGGTTTTTAGCAGCAACAAGTTTTTCGTACGATGGATAAGCAGCAAGTTTTCTCTTTCTCAAAGATCCTCTGATTTCTGTGTATTGCTGTTTTGTTAATTTTGCATTTACAAAATCTACCAGTGCTTCATCTGCGGACACCTCAACTACCCGTGGATTTATCGACGATTCATATGCCGCTCGGTATTTCGCAGCTCTTGAGGGAGATTTTGTTGTGATGCCTTTTAAAATAATTGCAGCATCGTTTAATCCTGCAGAACTGATTCTTATCCTGGTGGCCGAAGATAATTCTTCCACGCAATGCGATTCACTGACTTCTATAGCTCTTCTTTTCTTGGTACGTTCACTCGACTCTTCGAAACTCAGTGTCCGAGATCGCCCAGGTACACCTGGAGCACTAGAACTTGATGGCTCTCCAATAGGTTTCTTACAATTCTGGAAAAAATAGCGCAAGCGTTATACTATCCATCTTGACCCATAACTCGAGTTTTTGAAACATCAATGAAATTACTTACCAAAATAGTTATTGAAGTTTGAAACCATTTTTCATTTTTTTTTTTAATAAATGCATCGCGGATTCTGTGCACTTCTTGCCATTTACTTTTGATTTCGCAAAGTAATTTTTTTAACGAAGCCTTCGCATTGTTGTCAATCAAGAAAGGTTCGGATGACTCAAGAGTAATCTTCTCCTCCAGAATCTGAAGTTGCGCATCCAGGCACAATTGAAAATTCTCCCTAATCATTCCAAAGATATCTTGATAAGTGCACGTGTAATCCACGGCACGTGAACCTAGAATAAAACAGGTATGATGAACATTTACTAAAAAACAAATGTTTTCATGGAAAAAATTTAAATTTTCTTGTAAATGATAAAATAAATTGTTGAAACATTTTGAACACTCGTTACATGACTTATGACTCCTGAAGAATAGATCACTGGGTACATAATTAGTTTAGGAACTGCTATTGTCCCCAGCAGGTACACGTATACCTGCCGAGGACTATGCACCCGGCCTGAATAAACGTGCCGAGCGTTGCCCGACATGAGAATTCCGGTTCCCAACGCCAAATATGCAGCATTCTGCGGGATGTTTTCATCAATTTCTAATCTTAGTAACATTATCAGTAGTTTACAATGTTCAAAAGTCTGGGATCTCCTGGGAACATAACTATATTCATTGTTATTTTGGAATAATAATTTTACGCGCTTGCTTAAAATGCACACATTGAACACTCTTTCAAATATGCAATGTTGAAAATTTCTGAAAACTATTTAACATAATAACATTCTACATACCTTCAAGATTATCCTCCATTTTACCGATTTCAAATCGGTAGCGTGGAACAAAATACATCTCACTTTGCGCGAATCGAAAATTTCAGGGTACAAAATCGCTGCGTTCCTCACTCGCAAACGGTCAAGTTCGGACTGTCGTCAGTCGAGTACCGTGAAGGGTAGGGACCGGTCCTTCTACAATAGGGCGTAAGAACACCTGATCTTTGAAATGGCATACATACAAATCAAACTTGAACACACTCAAATTTTGGGTTTTGCCGATTTTTCTGTGATTCAGCCCACTGTACGACCCGGGATATCATGAGCGAAACGGGTCGGGGCAGAGAGTGGGGCGTGAAGCTGGCGCGCGCCACGAGTGGTGGATAGAAGGGAACGGGGCAGAGGGGGAGGGCAGGCGGGCGGCTCAGCCGAGGGGACGACCCCTCAGGCGCCCGTCGTCGCGCGCAGCTAAACAGGGCGGGGGGAACGGAGCTTCGAGAGACGCCAAGAGGCAAGTCGAGACCAGTACATGCCGGCTAGCGACAGAGTAACTTCGGAAGAATTGCTGAGAGCTAAGAGCTATGGAGAAAGACATAGTCTTGGGCAAGTTGGTCGGGGAGCTAACGATAATGGGGTTAGCGTTGAAGAAAGCGGTAGAGCAGTTAGAGACGGTGAGAGTAATGGACAGGGAGGAAAGCAGGAAGAAAAAGGAGTGTTGCAAGGAGAAATAACGGAGGATTGAGGAGTTGGAAAGGAAATTGGAGGACATGGAGATAAAAGTAAAACTGATGGTGGAGACTGGGGGGGATCTGGAGGAACGGAGAGCAAGGGAGGCGGTGAGGAAACTGGAGGAGGAAATGAGAGGAGTAACGCCGATGGGGGAGGAATGCTGGGAGAAGGAGAAGGCGGAGAGAAAAGCGTGCCCAAAGAGGCTGGTGGTGACGGGCCTAAACATGGACGACTCGAAGGAGAAAGTAACGAAGATGCTACAAAAAGTGACAGGAGGGAGATTCAGGACAGAGAAGCTGTGCGAGAAGAAGGGGAGGGGCGGATTCAGACGCTGGTTCTATGAGATGGAGAGTGAGGAAGAAAAGGGGAGAGTAATAGAAGTGAAGGGGGAAGAAATAAGAAAGAGATGGAACATGAAGGTGAGCAGCGATAAAACATACAGGGAGAGAAAAACGAAGCAGATAGTGGAAAGGAGGGCGGAGGTAGAAAGATACAAAAACAAGGCAGCGAGGGTAAGGGCGATCGGAAACAAAATATGCGTGGATGCAGTATGGGAGATTTGGGACGAGATGGAGGCAAAGTAGATATCGGAAAGGACCTGGAGCAGGAGAGAAGTGGAGAGGGAGAAGGCACAACTGGAGGAGAAGCTGAGGAGGCTGCAATCAGAATTGGGAGAACAGGCAGAGGAGGGAGAGGAAGAAGTAGACGGTGGAGAGGTGGCGAGAGGAGGCGAGGAGGAAAGGGAGATAAAGTAAAAACAAGGGAATTAGGGGGCTATGGGCTATTGTGATGATCTTGCAATCTGTGATAGGACAGTTTGAGGCTAGTGGTAATGTTTGGGGTTCAGAAGAAAAGAATAATGTGTATAAGAAAGGATGTAACGATTCAAATAGCCCGCTACAAATCAAAACAAAGACATTATAATAGATTTGACTAGTGAGGTAAATTCGTATGGTGTCGAGGCTTCTCACACGGATCGTCGCGAGGATAATCGTTTCCTCTAGCTCTCTTCCTTCTCAACCATCGACGGAGCCAGACGTGCCAATAATATTCAAATAGTAAAAGTCGGAAAACTATTTTATGAAATAACTTTATTACAACAAAATTATTCTTCGATAACGAACATTATAACAAAGATCAGCATGATCACATTTATCAAAATATATAAACCATAAAAGTTACAAAACAAGTAATTACGACGATGTGAATGGACTACAAGAACTACACATCATGGAACATCATTAAGCGGAACACGAAGGATGCTTACATCAAAATCAAATAAATTAGGATAAGTTATTAAAAGTTTACGACGTAACAAAATATAAAGTGAGAGGAAGTTGAGGCAAAACACAAATTTTTAAATAAAAGAATAAGACAAGAATATTGAATACGTTTCCTGTACAGAAAATATATACACGAACATTGAAGAACAATTTTAAGAATTTATACAAGCACGTTTATCTACAACTCTATTTCTACAAACTTTTTACAACATATATATTTTTAAACTATACAATGGAATGAATGATTGATGAATGAATGATTTAGAATAATACATTTTTGTCAAATCCATGATAATACAGAAAACGAAAGACATTAAATATAAATTGACTGGTTTTGATTATCGTAAATTAAGTAACTATTTATTTCACGAACCCTGTTCTTTTACTTCCTTAGTTAATAATTTATTCATTTTAGAATCTTGATATAATAATTTTCATGGCCTATAAAATTTAAAAATAAAAATAAAAAGAAATATTACAAGGAGAAGGTTATAATAGGCTCAGAGCAGAATTGGCATATTTAAGGGATAGAAAGGGAAAGTAAAGTACAAAGTAAATAAGGTAGGATAAGACAATGGAAGTATTAATAATGAGAATAGATTAAAAGTAAATAATAAATAATATTGAAGTAAAGAATGTAATAGAGATAAGAAGGATTGTGAAACTTCGGAGGGCAATCACTCAATAAAGATTATATTACTATAAAATTAAAGAAATTATGAAAAAAAATTAATGTATATGTATAATAGGTATTTCATGCGTATGTATACAGAAAACGAACTTCACAAACCATATCGATAGTGTCCGACCGAATATTCGGTTTCGGTTTCGGTTTCGGCCAGTTTCGGCCGCAGTTTCGGTTTCGGCCAACATCGGCCGAAACTTCGGCCCGGCCGAAACTCGTGTTAACCAGCACAATTATGTATATAAAAATAAAGTATATCTACGAAAATCGAAAATAAAGGGGTTCTCTAATAAATTAAAGTCTTTTATTTCAATTAATAATCGGATAATACCTTAAGAGGTGAGAAAAACACTAAATTTCCGTGTTACATCAAAATTTAACTAAATTTGGACCTAACTACGTAAGTTTCGGCTTCGGTTTCGGCCAAAACTAAGGAGGAGCCGAATATTCGGTTACGGTTTCGGTTTCGGCTGAAAATCGTGTTTCGGTCGGACACTACATATCTAGTTGCAATAAAATGCGTTTTCAGCCTATGTACGGATAAACAAGGTGCAATTCAAGGTAAGTCAGTGTACTTCCAGAATTCGGTTTCTGTGTTTTTTCGCCAAACAATGTAAGCGTGATAGTGTTCATCAAAAGTTATTTCTTCGAAGATTTTCATTTCGAACCAAATATCATCGTTTGTTTTAATTATTTTTATAATTTCTCCGAATTCATTTTCGCTGTTTTGCATATTAGTAACCACGAACATCTCAGTTTTTTATATAGTACCATGAATTTCTTGTTTGAAAAAATCAGCCTGGTTTGCTTGGAAAGAGAAAGATTTCGGTACATATTGATCGCGGCAACTAAAAATCACACTTTCACTCTCTATGCTATGAATCATTTCACACATTTTTAGAGTTTGCTTGATAGCAATCGTTTTTAATAAGTTTTTGGTGCAACTCGTTGATTGAGCGTTTGATTTTAATTGCCGATGACGAGATTCAAATCGCATACACCAAAAGTTAATACAGGGCCCATTCTGCAATAAAACTCTGGGGTAATGTAGCAGATTACGGAATTTCGGTTTCACGTCACCAAAGAGTTTGAGATAAAGCTTATGATGGTTTTCTATGATTTTTGCCAAAACTTTCGCGTCTGATCGAATTATTCGCGGAGAAGCAACAATATCAATTATTTGGCGTAAATATTTATAGAGCTGCCAACATTCATTCTCTGCAGGAACCAAGTCTCCGATTATCAGACTAAAGTAACGCGCAAGGCAAAGTGCATTTCAGAAGCTGACATTTTCAAATTCAATTTCATTTTCAACCTGTTCATTGAAATCATTTGAGGTTTGTTGGATGTTTCCGTTGGGCCATATTCGAAAATTTTAATTCGACCATTCAAGTATTCCAATGTGAAATATTTGTATTCAAAAGTAAGCTTCTTAATTATAGCTCCCATGACGTACACGCATACACCCTCTAATAAGTCGTGCATCATATCCAGGCTCAAATTTTGTGTCATATGAAAATCTGTAACTTCGTGGAACGTGCACGACTCTTTAATGCCGGATTTTGATACATCTGGTTTTACCACATCTTTTTCGTAATTTTCCCGTGTTCTCAGTTTAGATTCATCTTCTACAGTCACCTTTGCGAATTCTTGTGACGATAGTTTGCAAATTCGACAGCAATAATTAGCCCTGAATGATTCAATTAGACCAAATGGCCACTTCCTCAATGCTGTCATACATTTAAAAGCAGCCTCGACAGCTTTTACAGGATTTTCATACTCGTACTTTTCATTATTCAGGATCAGGTAGGTTTAGTAGATCCTCTCGATCTTTCCACAGAAGATGAAGTATGGTACAATAGGTTGTTTATACTTCTTCAAAAAGTTCTCGAACTCTTCCTTTTCCCTTTCTAAATTCTCGTACTCCTATAATAGAACAACCAGAACGTGTTACATTCGATAACTAATTTAGTTCATTCAAAAATAAAATATTTTTTCGTATTACTTGCACATGGAGGATGAAAGACTTGGAAATATCTCTCGGAAATACCTGTGAAATAGTGTGAAATGCCTGTGAAGTGGTCTGAAATAGATGTGGAATGGTATGAAATGGTCGTGAAATAGTGTGAAATACATGAAATGGTGTGAAATATTGTGAATTGGTATGAAATTGCATGAAATGGCATGAAATAGTATGAAATGGTTGTGAAATGATTGTGAAATATGAAATGGTTGGGACACCGATATGTTAAGTGGTTACCCCCTCGATCGCACGGGTATCGACTGAGAGTGTCCGCGACAACATTCTCACTCCCCTTGGAATATTGAATTTCAATATCGTACTCTTGAATATACAAAATCCATCGCCCCAGTCTCGAGTTTATCAATTCACAAGTTTTAAGAAATGACAATGCTTTATGATCCGTAATTACGATGATTCGCGTTCCCAGTACAAAACTCCGATATTTTTGTATCTCTGTTGTAAAATACCCTGTCTCCGCGCCCTTGCGCGTTCGACTCGCCATCGAAACTACCTCCCAAATCATTTTTTAACTTCCCGTATCTCTGATTTCAGAGAAAATAGGAAGTTATTGTAATCACCCCGGAAATGAAAACTTGAGTTTTCACTGGATCTCCACGTTTCAAGGTCCGGAGAATCATTTCCGATCATTTTCAGATGGACGTCTGTGTGTGTGTGTGTGTGTGTGTGTGTGTGTGTGTGTGTGTGTGATCAAATTTTTGTCCGACGATATCTCGAGAACGCGCGATTAGATTTTGACTTTGATCGGATTAGTACTTTTTGAACTATTCAAATAACAAAATTCTAAAAAACACAACAAAAATGACGATATCTTGAGAACGAATCAACGGATTTCAATTAAGTTTGCTACCATATTGTTTTTTTGATCGCTGATCACGAATCTGAAGTCAGTTTTGAAAAATTTTCATATGGCGTATTCGATATGCTGCAAAAAAACTAAAAACATTTGGATTTGGATGAAACTTGGTACTCGTAGGTTTTTTGGGTGACTGATCACGAATCTGAAGTTAGATTTGCGAAATTCAAAATGGCGAATCCAATTTGCTGGGAGAAACACTAGAAACATTCGAAATCTTACAGAAATTGGTACTCGAAGGTTTTTTGAACCGCTGATCAAAAACTTGAGGTCATATTTGCAAATTTCAAAGCAGGTGAGAACAAAATAAATAACGGGAAGTTCGAAGGCTGGCTCATAGTCAGCCCAAATCCGCTTGTTTAATATAAAATCGCACCAATTGCATAGTCGCTTGCATCGGTTTGAATGTAGAACGGCTTAGATAGATCAGGATACTTAAGAATGACGGATTCGCAGAATAATTTCTTCACCCGTTGAAACGCATCTTCTTGTTCCGTTTCCCAACGCCATTTGGTGCCTTTTTTGATTAGCTTGAGGAGCTCGATCGTGTTGTGTGCGTGTTTGTGCGTAAACCGCGTGTAAAAGTTAATTAAGCCTAAGAAAGCTCGCAGTTGCTTAATATTTCTAGGTCGAGGATATTCTCTAATCGCTCGGATTTTATCCGGGTGTGGTTTGATACTTTCTTTGTTTAGAATATACCCCAGAAACTCAACCTCTTCTTGAAAAAAATAGGACTTGTCAAAATTTAACGTGACGTTGTTTGTTCGAATTTACTCAATAAACGCTCGATGTGTTCCATGTGCTCTTCAAACGATTGAGAGATGCATAGCAAATCGTCAACAAAAGTTAATGTGAACTCAGTCGCTTCTTGCAATACAAGATCAAGCCCTCGAACCAAACTCGCTAAGCTCGTGTTTAATCCAAACGGAGTCACTGTAAACTTATAACAGTTTGCGTTGTATTGGAATGCAGTATACTTTCTGCTGTCGGGATGAAGCGGTATTTGCCAAAAACTTGCAGTTAAATCGAGACTCGACTTGAATTTTACATTCTGGCAATTTTTAAACAAAATCTCCGATGATTGCGCACACTCGTAATCTTGTTCACCTGCCGCGCATCTAAACACAGCCGTACCATTTTATTTTTCTATGGTACATGACAACCAGTGGGTTGATATACGGACTCTTAGACCTAGTAATAATTCCAAGCTCTAGGATTCTTTTTATTTCAGCTTCCACCGGATCGCGAAACATCATTGGAATTGGATATGAACGCATGAAGTACGGCTCGTCTTTCTTAATTTCTAATTTGTGTTCGTAAACACTGATTCGACCTGGTCGCTTTTTAACCACTTCTTTATATTTCCACATCAAGTTTTTGAACTGAATCTTTTGTTGCTGATTAAGGATTTTAATAGAATTTACTTTCTCATCAACCTCCGGACGCAAAATATCGTACTTATCTTCCGAAGTTTCGATTTGCTCTATCGCATTGAGACCAACCAAAGCTGACTCATTTTTATCCGCTTTCCGGATTAATTTTATATCGTTTATGTTTTCCCATTCGTCGCTGGGATCGACGAATTCTAATTTAGTTCGGTGACTTTCACCTTGAACTGTAATTTGATTTTCGTAATCAATTAATGATTTCAATTTAAATAACAGATCGTTACCGATTATACAATTTTGAATTAATTTTGGTACGACGAGAAATGTTGCATCTTCCTCGTGTTCCTTGAAAGCTACTTGTAAATAGATCTGCTTTTGTATTCGTATAGGTTTGGCACCAGTGGCCACCTGTAATCTCGTGTTACTCACGGGTAATATCTCGAATTTCCCGAGTTTATTTTTATTTTCCTCGAGCCAGAGCTCATTGAGGCATGACACTTCACTGCCAGAATCAATGAGTGCTAATGACACTAAATTATTTAATTTAATTTTAAAAAATTGACATTATAACTTGATTTGCTCAGTATCGGTCTTGCCGGTATCATCATCGCCAAGTAAATAGTCCTTAGGGTTTTCAAATAATGAAGCGCACTGCGTTACGTTATGTTTCTCTTGATCAATAATGACTTGACAATTTCGCTGATTAATCTCTGATATTAATCGCTCTATTTCCTCTTTTTCTTCCGCAATTACCTGTTTGTCTGGGGCATGAATTTGGTAATTTAGTTCGCTGTAAACTGATAATTTTCTATCACACCCCCGCTAAGTTTCCCAATTTAGGCAATTCGAATGTTTGATTTGTGGTGGGAGGCGCTTCCTCCACCTGTATGTGACTATTATTATACGGTCGAGGATTATTCCTGTGCTGTGTGTCGAATGGTTTCGGTTTAGCACCGAAATATTGTGGGTTACTGGGTGGCCTTGCCTGTGGAGCCTTGTATGTGTTATTCGCCGAGTATGAATAAGTTCCCGGCTTGTTTTGATTCCGATTCTGCTCGGCATCCGTGCGATTTGACTGTTGCGTTGCCTCGTTAGGCATACTTTCTCTCATTTGGTTCGGTCTCCTCGCATTATCGAACTTTTCCAACAATGTTATCAACGCTTGGATATACCCCTCGTTAACACCGCGCTTTGAATTGTCTCGACAAAGTGACGCAACAAACATTCTACGATTTCATTGTCCGGAATCGTTGGTTTCAAATCTTTCGCGCTTCGAAAACGTCTTATAGCATATTCGACGCGAGTTTCATGATTGTCAGGTCGATATGATCCGAATTCCAAATTCTTTTTGACTTTTCTCTGAGTTGCCTCACTCCAGAATTTTCTTTCGAATTTACGTTTGAAATCCGCGAATCTATCGGTCGGTTCGGCCACGATCTCCCACCATTCTTGAGTAATGCCCCCCAGACTCTGTCGAATCATTCTACTTATTTCAATCTCGTTCATTCCTCGAGATTCGCAAAATTTTTCGAGTTGATGTAGGAAACTCGTCGGTTTTTCCTTGAAAGTTCCCTCAAAACTCGGTATTTTAATATCGCGTTCCCAACTGGGCGTTAGGGATGAATAGTTTCCGATTCCGCTTGATCGTCGAACCGTTTGTGATTCTATTGTTTGTAACTTATCGTCTAATTCGCGTTTTTGTTCTTCGTGTTTTTGAATCTGTTCGTTATACAGTTTCTTTTGTTGTTCAATTTCATTGTGCAACGTTGTAATTAATTCTTCGACGTTGAATCTACTCGTTTCATTAGCTTCGCTAAAGTTTTGACGCAAATGATTTAATTCTGTTGTTAGACCGATGCGGGTTACATCTAACGCGGTATTTTGTATAACCGTGATTTGACTGATTTGACTCTCGAGCGCTCGCTGTACCTCAAGTATGTTTGTTTTTGTTTTTGCCTTGTAACGTATTCAACAAATCAATTCTTCCTATGTTACATTTGAAATTAAAATTAGAGAATTAAATAGTCAACATTAGAAATTAGAATCAAAAACATCATACACATACACACATGCTATCGTTAGAATACAAACAGACACATCGAACATCGCCACTCTGGCAACAACAGACACACACACACACACACTTTTGTTTTACACACACACGTTAACTCTCAATATTATGTTCTATTAGATTTAAGGATATTGCCTGTATACACGCTCAACAAAACCATACATGTTACACTTACAATAAAAGGGGATTAACACAGATAGAAGAGAACAGAAATCTATAAACAGTATCAATACGCAACAAGTAGGGAAGTTGAGGAGTTCGTGGGTCAGTCCCCTCTCCTAAAATTTGAAGAAATGTAACTACGCGCATCGAGAAATAGTGCGAAAACCGAGCCGTAATGGTAAATCAGAATACGAGTAGAGTCACTTCGGTCCGGCTCGATCCTCGAATCAGTCGTGCCGATTTTTCAAGTATTCACTTCGGTCCGGCCTTTGGGTCTCATTGGTACGTAATTCATGGGAGGTCTCCATGAATTGCGAATTTAAATTCATTTTCTGACTTAGAAAAATTTTGAAGAATTCATTTAAGGCGACAGCCTTCCAATAGACGGAAAAGATTCAATTATTATCATTTAAACTTTAAATACTAACATTTCTTGTTATAATTATTCATTATTGTGGTTCTATAAATCACGATAAGTTTCAGTAAACGTATCAGTTCTTTTATTTTCTGTTCTTTTGCTTGACGCATCATCCTCGCTATCAATATAAATCTGTCTAACTGCTAATCATTTACCTTTACACAACATACACTTCACAGTTAATTGTTCCTATCCTGAATATCCATTATAACTGGTTTAGTCCTCAGTGAAGAGTACTGTTAGTAGTAACGCCCGGACTTTCGAGAAAGGGAAGCACCAAAGCAGTATTTTCGACACTGAGTCCTCTCGTTATTAGCTCAGGTAGAAACTCCTTTCCTAGAGGTAATTCGTTACCTCATTGCACAAAAACCACGAGAGCAGGTGTTAATTGATCTAGGTACCTTATTGAAGCCCTGAGAGAATCTTTGCTCAATAATAATTAAAATTTCCACTAGTACGAGTGCTATCCAAGAAGAATTTCAGGATTATCGATAAATGGTTAAAATGATAAGTGATAGTAGTGAAACTCGTTTAATATTAGTTTAATCGGAGTGAGCGTGCAATTTAGTGAACACGGATCACAGTGAGGATTAACGTTATAGCCTCGACCTCGGCTATTCTCTTAAGCTGGTCTTGGCTGGACTCGACTCTGTTATCAACGATTTTGTTTAGATTTAACGCGATATCTCTTTTGTTCTCCGCAATATTAGCCTCAAGGATTTGTTTTTCTGCCTCGATTTTCGCGTTGAGCGCTGTTTCTGTTGTCTCACGCCATTTCGATTGTTCTTCCCTGAATAATGCAAATTCTTCGCGTAAAATCTTTCATAATCGATCCGCGTCCGTCATACTTGTCGTGTTGTTATGATCAGGACTCCCGATTTGTGAATCATCACTAATTTCAACCGCGTCGTCTTTCTGTTTTTGTTTGTCTTTCTATCCCCCATTTTAACAGAATTTATTTTGTAACACAATTTATGTAACACACTTCTCTTTTATGATTTTCTGATGCACAGGCTTGACTGTGATCAGTAATGAATGATTCTTCCACAGCTGGGTTCCTCCTCTCTCTCAGGGCTTCTCGGGTATTCGTATCAAATGCAGAAAAATCGAACTCGAAGGACAAACGAGGCGGAATGTACACGATGAGATATTTCCTTCCCCTTTCGTGGGTCGGAGTGCAGGCGAATCTGTAAAGGATTAAAGAATACTCTGGGCAGGGCGCTACCGCAACCCGTTCTTTCGTATTTTCTAAATTGGCAGTGCAGATGCGCAGGTCACCATTACGTTCAATTATTATTTTTATTTGTGCGTTACGCAGGGTACTAGCCCGTTGTGCAGCGTTCCTATTTGGAGGAGATTGGATTTTAAGGAGGTTGAGAAGGAGATTGAGGGTAAATTTGGAGAATAAATTGTGAACAAAAATTTGAATATTGATAGTAGATGAGTATCACTTACATGGCGCAGTGGTCAAAGGTAATCCAATTTCCCAATTAATAAAGCAAACAGGATGCAATGCTGTTTCACTGATTTTCACTGACGTGAAGATGTCACGAACTGCAGTCAATAGAAGATAGACTGTTTGAGTGATATATGAAATGAATTTTCACCTTTGTATATTGTTAGGGCTCGTATGAGTCGATCGATTGAATGTTGGAATCTACGAAAATTTTGTTGATAAGTTTTTCTATGTTATTAAATTACTTCGATTTTATTGGAGTCAGTGTTGATAGTTGGCAATTGCGAACGATTTGAGCGCTCCGGCTCCTTTTATAAACTTTGTTTTTAAGTTCCTTTGACCCCTCTCCGTTGTGTGGCAGAGCAACCTTTTATTTGGTTGGCTTATTCTAATAAATGGAATATGATTGGGTTTAAGTTTCTCCTATGAGAAATTTTATATTTGGTTTGATAACTTCTGTGGCTGCTGCCTGATTTTGAGAAAAAGGTTTACAAGTTTTTGTGTTATTTTGAGAAATTATTGACACCATTAATAAAAAAAAAGGTCTGATTGTCGATATGACGAAAGTGTTTCCTTCACTTGTTCTGCCGGCTCGAGGTGGGTGCTTCGCTACTAGTCGAGTCTGACGAGTTGCAGCTTACAAGGCGAATTCGCTTTTTCCACCTTTTGCAACTGCTATCGCTGCTCCTGCAATTTGACGTGGTGGTGCTTGAACTGGAGCTTGAGCTTGAACTTTCGTCCGACTGACTCATGTACCCGATAGGCTCCTGCTCAAGGAACTCGGTACGCCTTCTTTCGTGTTTCCACGATCTTGGCGGACTCCTAGGCGACTCGATTTCCAATAATTCATATCGGTCCTGGGCTTTTCTTCTCTCCACTTCCCACTCCGTCGACTCGACTGCCACAGGCCAGGGATCAGGATTCACCGGCGTGAACCGTTCTAACTCCCCGTAAAACAGCGGGTTATAAAACCTCCGCGGAGTCTGAACCGTCCTTCCCTTCACAGGATTTGGGACGTTTTCCGTAAGTTAATTCCAAGGGTCCCGTCTCTCAGTAGCGGCAGGTCGTCGGTATCGGTACTCTGCTCTGGCCTGTGAGAGATGGGCAGAACACACGCACAGACAAAAAAAAAAAAATTTGATAAAAAACAATAAGATACAAAAATATTTGACCAACAAAAATTCCTTTTGTTTTCTTTTTCACTTCGTATTTTGTCACTAGGATTGGTTGGGATGTTACAGTACATTAATTTACACCGATCACCGAATTCGTTCAACATGTAGCTGTGGTGAAAATCGTGGACGCGAGTTTTTGAAATATCTAATCTACTCATGCCTACGTGAATTGGTTTGTTGAATTTTATTTCAAGTTTGCGCATCTCAATGGCCATGAAGTTCTCGGAGAAAAAAGTTCCGCGATGGAAAGACGGCTTAGCAATTAACGCTTTTGCACCGTATCGTCCCTCCCACTTGGTGATTAATCGAATGTCGATGTGATTACGCACGTTTTCCATAGTCTTTCCAAACACCGCGTTATTCATCAATTCAAACAGATTTTTTTCAAAAACGTTTTGAGATGTTGCACGTAGACGGGTGTTGACCTCTATATATTTACGCAGCCACGGCTTTTGTTCAAATTTAAAAATTCGATTCATCTTTTTCAAAATCAATCCATGGGCCATACATTGTTTGAGGGTTCGGCAGTGCAGCACGTATCGTTCTTTGTTCTCAACCGTTGCCAAAAGTTTGGATTCTTTGGTGTTTGGAGCTTTTTCGCGCGTCGGACAAAAGGGTGAGTCGCGGTGTAAATCGTGCAAAGCCTGCGGGTATTCCAGATCTACCTCTAGAATATATCCGTACTGCGAGTCGTCGGCGATGGAATTTACATCTAAACACGGTTGCGTCATCCAACTGAAATTCCGGTACGGAAGATACTGCGACATCGCCCAGCCGTAGAGATTACCGACATCGAAATACATGAGGTACTTTGAAGGTTGAGTGGCGTCGTAATTTGGAATAAAACGAATAACTGTATCTATTGGAACACTGACTCAACCCGCCGCGAATACCAGGCTCTACGAACAGTACCATATCTATGTCGGTAAACAATTCCAATTCAATTCTCGTGATACGAAACATGGCGTCCCATGCAAGACCGGGGATGGTGTAATAATGAGCGGGATCCAACGAGTAATATGTGATACAGTTTTTGCGAAAATTTTCAGATACATCCGCTAACAGGAGTACGTCTGTTTTTAAATACAGATCGCTGTATTCACCCATCCGCGGCCTTGGCGTCTGTTATTGAACTGCGTGAAATAAAGTTTTGAAAAGTGTTCTTCACCAAAACGTAACCGCAGAACTGAACACAGTTTTTCACAGTGCGTTCTCTTTAAAGTCCAGAGCGAGACTGTTATTTTACAATAATAATTTCCTGTTCGCCTGGCATTTGCTATGACAATTAATAAATCACAGGGTCAAAGCTTTGACCATATTGGACTCTACATTGATCGTCCAATATTTGGCCATGGTCAGTTGTATGTTGCACTCTCGCGTTGCAGATCAAAGAGTGGCATAAAAATTCAATTAAAAAGCAATAAAAATGTAATAAATAACATTGTTTACAAGGAAGTAATTGGTTAAAATTGTTACTGTGAATTATAGATAAGGCTGCAGTATATGCCACATTCATTATAAAAATCGATAAGGCTGCAGGATGCGCCACAATAATAATCAAAATCGATAAGGCTGCAGGATGCGCCATAATAATTATGAACATCGATGAGGCTGCAGTATGCGCCACAATAATGATCAACATCGATTAGGCTGCAGTATGCGCCACAATAATGATAAAAATCGATAAGGCTGCAGTATGCGCCATAATGTTGATGAAAAAGGAATCAATTGATCAAGCTGCAGTAAGCGCCACAATGACGATAAAAATCGTTTAGGCTGCAAGGCTAATCCACCACTCGATTCCTCTCCTGTCCACGTTTCAACCACCGATCCTGTAGAGATATCCCGCCGTGGAGAAATGTGTGCTCGCGTGGTGTCAATCATAGAAGATGCTTCTTAGTTTACAGTCCAGTGACGATTAATTGGTAACTTTACATAGTCATACAAACAGCTTAAAAAAGTATCAATTTTAACTAATTCGTTGTTCATTTAAAAAAATTTAATAGGATTTGTGCAGTATCGATTTGATCCATGCGTTGACAAATATCCCTACGATGAGTGAAAGGCTAATCCACCACCCGATTCCTCTCCTGTCCACGTTTCAACCACCGATCCTGTAGAGATATCCCGCCGTGGAGAAATATGTGCTCGTGTGGTGTCAATTCCAGTGACGATTAATTGGTAACTTTACATAGTCATACAAACAGCTTAAAAAATTATAAATTTTAACTAATTCGTTGTTCATTTTTTAAAATTTAATAGAATTCGTGCAGTATCGATTTGATCCAGGTGTTGACAAATATCCCTACGATGAGGCAAAGGCTACTCCACCACCCGATTCCTCTCCTGTCTGTTCCCTACGATGAGGCAAAGGCTAATCCACCACCCGATTCCTCTCCTGTCTACGTTTCAACCACCGATTCTGGATTCCTCTCCTGTGCACGTTTTAACCAACGATCAAGAAGAGATATTCAGCCTTGAAAAAATAAGTTATCTCATTGTCGTCACTTTAAGAAAATGCATCTGACTTTTCAGCCGCGTACATAATCGTTATATTTCATACACCTCAATTTTCATAACACATGATTCTATTCTATCAATCGTTACAACTCTGTTAGTTTATGAAACTTAATCCTTAAAGTATATTTAAAAATTATCTCACTGAAATCGATTTCAAGTACAATTTAGGCTTGGGTTAGCTTGGATGTCAGATTTAATTATTCGTTCTCAGTAGCTTCAGATTCAACACAAAAATCACTCTTCTGTTGAACAGCTTACAGAGATTGGATTCATATGGACCGGAACCAACACGGATCGGAACAACCAAGAGCCTATCAGTAACGATTTTCACGAGGGGTGAATCACAAGGGAGATCTGGTGTACAGAGAGTAGGGAATGTTGGGAGATATTGGGAAATATTGGGAGATATTTGGAGATATATTGAAAATTATATCAGGAGATATCATGGGAGATGTTGGGATATATTGGGAGATATCGGGAAATATTGGGAAATATTAGCAGATATTGGGAGATCTTAGGAGATATCGGGAAATATTGGAAAATGTTGGCAGATATTGGGAGATATTGGGAGATATCGAGATGAAGGAGATGTGGTGTACACATTTTCGATTGTGATTCACCCCTCAGATTTTCCGTTAAATTTGATTACGAATGTAACGGAAAATGATTATCGATTGGCTACTGAACGTTCCGTTCCGGGTTAATTCCGACCCATGTGAATCCAGCCTCATGATTCCTGGCATACAGGTCTTTTGACAATAATTCGTCTGTTTTTCGTAGTAAAAACAACTGTTTAACAAAAAGAGTGAGGCGCGAAGCGCCGAGTATATGAAGTGAGGTGCGAAGCACCGACCGGGGGTGGCGCGCGCAGCGCGCGGGGGCGGAGCCCCTAGTATAATATATAAAGACTACCTCTACTAGGAACTATAATTGAATTTTTGGTCTCCAATAGCCAACTGAACACAGTATAGTAGGTACAAAAATAATCGTAAGTTTGAGTGGCACCTTCTTGCCTTAAAAAATCGAATCTGATAAGCAAATATTGAAAAAAAATACGTTTGCCCGATCATGGTTTAACAACCATCAAAAGAAATATCTTAGCTGGATTCGATTGCTTCCTCAAGCTCGTTCTCTCCTCCAAGCTCGATATGTCCTCTGAGCTCGATATCTCCTCCGAGCTCGCTATCTCCTCCGAGTTCGATATCTCCTCCGAGCTCGTTATCTCCTCCGAGTTCGATATCTCCTCCGAGCTCGTTATCTCCTCCAAGCTCATCGTTTGCTTGACCATCGTCACTGCAAGATAATCCAGTAAGAGCGCGGTCTTCGCCGTCGTGGCCTAGGCTTGTCGTGTCACTGGATGGTATAAATCAATGAAAATTCACATTGGAAACATGACGAAAGAACATGGCGATATTGATGTACTCACTTTGGGTTATCTTCGACATTAACCACAGTTTGTTTCTTCGTCCGGCCTATAGCACCCACTAGCCACGACTTGATGACGTCTATTATGTCATGCTCCGTGGCCAATGTGAATTTTTCATTCGAGAGGACAGCCTCTGTAAATAACAAAAAAAAAAATGCTAATCAGAAAATTTATCACATCTGAGAGTCAGAACAATGAAGACTCATTTCATTTGCATCATATACTTTGAATAGCTGAAGCCAATCGCAGCTCTCTGAATTTCTTTTTGCCTTTGGCTCCATCCCAGCTGTACATCACAGCAATTTTGTCATGGACCACTGCAAAACACATCCTTTTGGTAACCTCTTTGAGATTGCTCCCGCCCAGTCGACTCAAATCTCGGATCTAATGGCATCAGTACCGATTAGCAGTAAGTACATATATTTCAAAATGAAATATTATGTAAAATGTCAATTTACCAAAGCTTCGACGTTCTTAGGAATCCTCAGATAGTCTTCCATAACTTGTAGGTCTTCTTCTTTGTCAATTGGACACTTCTCCAGAATTGGCATTTGTTTATTAGTCGGTCCAACGCCAGGTTTCGGTACAGAGTAACTTGACTTTTGTTTACGCTGGAATTCCTCAATAGTATCGATAAGTTTCTCCATAGTGCAGTAATTCATGTAGAGTTCTTTTAGGACAACTTTTCGGAACTCTGTATGAAAAAAAATGATAGATTCATTACGTTAACCGAGAACAGAATGCATTTTGATGAAGATGCAACAGGACAAAATGAAGGGTTGATGCAAAGGCTTAGACATGCCATGACATGACATGATGGCTCCTAATCTGAAACGCGTATTTTTTCGATAGCTGTTGATAAAACTGGTATCTCCTGTGCATATAGGAGATAATTGTTTTATAATCTGCTATCGAAAAGTTACGCGTTTCTTATTGGGGGCCGTCGATATATTGTGATAAGCTACATGAATGATTGAAACACAAGCTCTATGTATGTATGGATTATGGAGGCAGAGCTAGTTGGCATCAAGGAAATAGTGTGAAGGGGGCAAAGTAGGATCATACGAGTAAGGGCTAGACATCTAGTATGAAGATACAATCGCTAATTTCACCTTTTTCCTGTTTCATGTGAGTCGCCAATCTAGAATTCAAATCGGTTGCTGTATTCTTCAATAGCTGTGTCTGGTTTTCTTTGTCTTGCAAAGGAAGAAGAGCGCTGCGATTAACATTCTCTTCATTGCTCACAGCTGCAGAGCTAACGGGTAGGTTACTGAAGTTGCTTTCGTAATGTTTCACGTGCGATCTAGCGACAGTCTAAAAATGTTATTGGAAGCCCTGAATATTTTCGGCAATTTCTAATACTGGACACACACCTGTCGCTTGAGGAGAATTTCGGGGATTTTTGTGTGTATTTTGTGTCCAACATCTCGAGTTTCCTCTTGCTACGTTCAATCGACGAACTAGGAAATGAAACTTTTCCCAACTTGGTACGTGGGCTGAAAAAATTATACATTCGGGAAATAAGAGAAGAAAGCTGTAGCCACCTACATGCAATAAGTTGAAGAATCAAAGACTCTCTCCGGTTCAATAAAATAGAATACGGAGATGATGAAGATACAGAGATGAAATGTACGGTGAGTCTAAAAAACCCAAGTAATTGCAAAATTCTGAATTCATCACCTGTCCTATAATAAGTGTACTTGGGCCTAGAAGAACTTACCGATACAAAATCAAAAATTCGACACAAGTATGGAAGGAATAATTACACTTTCTCACCTTTTCAAAGTCGACCTTTGCAATGTTGCTGGTACGTCTGGTATAGACACTTCTTCGTCTACAGCTGCAGAGCTAGCAGGTAAGCTACTGAAGTTGATTTGGTAATGTTTCACGTGCGATCTAGGGACAGTCGAAAAATGTTATTGGAAGCCCTGAATATTTTCGGCAATTTCTAATACTGTACACACACCTGTCGCTTGAGGAGAATTTCGGGGATTTTTGTGTGTATTTTGTGTCCAACATCTCGAGTTCCCTCTTGCTACGTTCAATTGACGAACTAGGAAATGAAACTTTTCCCAACTTGGTGCGTGGGCTGAAAAAATTATACATTCGGGAAATAAGAGAAGAAAGCTGCATGTAGCCACCTACATGCAATAAGTTGAAGAATCAAATACTCTCTCCGGTTCAATAAAATAGAATACGGAGATGATGAAGATAAAGAGATGAAATGTACGGTGAGTCTAAAAAATCCAAGTAATTGCAAAATTCTGAATTCATCACCTGTCCTATAATAAGTGTACTTGGGCCTAGAAGAACTTACCGATACAAAATCAAGAATTCGACACAAGTATGGAAGTAATAATTACACTTTGTCACCTTTACAATGTCGACCTCTGCAATGCTGCTGGTACGTCTGGCATAGAGACTTCGTCAAACGGTTCTTCGTCACCACTAGAGACGCTGTCGTCAAGTAATCGTTGAGGTCTTGTACGCTTTCGGCATCCTTTTCCCAATTCCGTTGTTTCCGGTTGAGACGATAGGTTGTCTGTATCTTTCGCCTTCATGCATTTTTTATTGGCAGTGTCAAACGTATCTGGAATCAGCAAAATACATTCAATTTGAAACAGAGTAATTTGCTGTTTAACGTACGATAACCTCTTTAGTAACACGATTTTGGGTTTTATGAAATGCAATGCTTACCATATTTACCCATCACTCTTCCTCTTTCCAATGACCAATCTTTGCCTGAACGGGTCTTGCTTTTAATAGCCGCAACTAATTTTGTTCTGGACTTGTATGGTGGCCAAAAACATTCCCTTGTTGGCTCTATGTACCAGTTGGATGGAACCACTTCGACTTCATCGGTATCAAGAAAATGGACGACAAGCCAAGTCATTGTATCGACGTGACAGTATACTGTGAAGCCAGTGTGATCTGTTTTTCGTTGCAAAGCAGTCAAATAATAAATTGACCTTATTCATATTGTTCATGTTTAGATATGCAACAGTCGAAGAACAACAGCACTGACATCATTTAGAGGCAAAAAAACTAACTTATATTTTATTTCGCTTATTTTCCAATGCTCTAATGGTGCTTGATCATTACGATCTATTAAATATATTCCAATTATAGAAGAATTGCAAGGTAGGGAAAAAAAATCCCTGACAAATCGAAATTTTCTACCAATAATGACATTATCTGTACGACATGATGCAATATTTTGTATACAAATAATGTCATTGTTTCTTAATTGAACATATGAATCACCTGGTGTGTTCAATTTCAGAGTAAATCTAGTCATTTTTAGTAGTCTATACTGTGGAGAGATGCAACCAGGTATAAGAGGACCAAGTAGATGCGGTTGAGAAAGGTGGATACCCGGACCCGGTTGTGTCTTTTTGGCAAAGAACGTACCTTCAGAAACGCGGTTAACGATCTGCTGTAGAGGTTTTTCCGCTTTGCGCAACATATTTTTTAACCGTTGTAAATAATTTTCGAAATCATAGGCACTAAAATTATATAAAGGTCCAAATCTTCGAACATCGTCAGCCAAATGTTGTAATGCATGAACTTTATGCGACACGAAACTATAGCCATATATTCGGTATGCAGTTCTTATATATTCTTTCATTGAGGAATCTGCGTAATCCAAAAAATCTCTATTTGTACATAATTCTCTGCTGGACATTATACGACTTGCAACCATTAGCATCAAAAAATGTATATAATATTTCTTCTGCAAGGCTGATTTGAATATAACACAACCTGTATACAGTATAAATGCTCTCATTTCTGTGGCCTTATAACTTCTGCGATCGAGTAACGTCCTAGGTCGTCTATTGAATTCACATGGCATATACTTTGCCAAGGATTCTAAGTGGCGCGAAGCTTCCGTTAAATTTCTAAAGGGCAATTTATGAGGTGGTTTTACGAAGACAAATCCAAATTTTCTGTGCGCCAAAATATTTTTTACTACTCCGTAGTCTAACACGTGCAAAGGGTCTTGAACCACATCATCGACGCAATCAAAATCTGGTAAATTAACCAATTCCGTCACACCCTTATGATGATCGGAATCTGATTGTTGTCTGAACTGTACATTTGTGCGTTTAGTAAATCTTGTTCGTGAAAAACACATCACATGATTCGATCTCATTCCCTACTTCAGTACATTTTGGGCAAGCAGAATAAGAATTGTGTTCTACTATATTTAAAACAGCTGATTTGGCCGGAGCATCGCAAATTAACATCCGAACTCTAAAATTATATGTTCTTTCACATATAATTAGGCCATTGTTGGTTAAATGTACCGACTCATTAACAAAGTCTCCCAAGAAGTCGTTGAAATTTTCTGGTTTAGTCGGACCATGGTAAACTCCTGCCATCAAGACTTCTTTTTCTAGTAATGGAATAGAATCTATGCGAAATAGAATTGGCCACAAACAACTTCCGTTACTTCGGCTGATAGGCAGACCATCTACGTTTACAGAAATATCGAATGATGCTCCTTCCATTACATCATAACCATATTGATTGAGTAGTGACTTGATACAGTGAGCTATTTCAAAATAATATAAAGTGCCAGGGGCGACAACTCTCACTTGAGTTTCACGTGGCGTTTTTAACAAAGTTCTCGGATCGGAAGGTAATCGAAAAAACGAGTGTAGATCCCGTTCTTCTCTTAAAATCCCTAGGATTTGCCGCACAGTAGTTTGTGGTACATTACATTCGATAGCCCACGCTGCTAATTTTTCTCTAAGTGTCAGCGATCTGTCAGTGTCATTTGCATTTTTCACATTTAAATCGATGTTATCACTGCTGTCATCAGATGAATTACTATAATAACTTTCATCGTTGCTACTATTATATGAATCACTACAAATATCTTCACTTTCCTGGACAATATCCATGCAGGTAGGGAGTTCGATATTGCCTTCCGAAAAATTATCGGTGTCAGTAGTGACTGATGCTGAGCTTTGAACATTTGTATTGCCAGAACTGAAATGAGCTATAGCATCTCTCGAATTATGATCAGAAATAAGATCATTATCCATTTGTGCGTCTTGTATAAGTTGCAATAACCTGTGGTGATTCGAACCGCCATCGACATCTTCGATTGACGCAAGCACAATTTTCAACTTCTGTGACACTCGCCTTTTTTCCTGTCTTCGAGTATTTCTGTGTTTCGGCATATCTAAAATACGGATCGAATTTATAAAAAGATGACAATTGACCATGGTTTACCACACGTATTGTTTGCCCACGTTGTGACCACACAGGGGTCTTAGAGACCCCATTCAGATTTTTCTCCATAACTATAGTTATAATTGACATATTTAAATTGTTTTTTTTTTCCAATCGATCAAAAATCGATCAGGATAACGAAAAAAAAAAATGATTGAACAAAAAGACTTTGAGATATAGAATAGAATAGAAGAATAGAATTGTTTATTGCATATGGAGGGTTAAGACCCTCATGGCAAGGGGGTACATGTAATTACAATCGTGTTCTTAGGCGTATATTAATCTTAACACAGACAATTAGAAGAAAAAAACCATATAAAAACAATAACACTAATTAATTATTTGATAATTCACATACAATAATAATAATTTACAGCCACTTTGAGTTGAGCATGCTGCGCCAAAAGTATAGGTAGTGGGCTACACCGTAGCAGCCATGGTACTTACAATTAGGCCTAATCAAAGAATTAAAACTCAAAACTTAAAACTTAAAAACTTAATATACTTTAAAGTGCAGGTGGCCAGGGGGCCTGAAAGACTGGTCTATGGGATCGAGACGACACCCCACGTTTACTCGGCCATTATGAAGGCTCTGAGTCTGAGGCTGCTGGCGGTGTAGTGCAGCAGGGCTTTGGAGAAGAGCACAACCTTGGTGTTCAGGAGGAAAACTAGGTCGTCGTGCCCATCGAAGTTGCCTGCCAATAGTTGCGCTAGGTAGTGCTGCCTGAGGGGCTTAAAGATTGGGCATTCCAGTAGGAAATGTCTCAGGGTTTCGTGGACTTCTAAATTTACCCTCTTGCACGACGAGCTTGGCAATTAGACTAGAATTAGGCATACGTAAAATTGCTTTTAGGGCTATGGAACTAGTCTGGGCGTGGGTGATTAGGTTACTCAAGACTTTGAGATATACGGGTTTAAAAGGCAAAGAAAATCCAAAAACATGAGAATAATTTCGATTTTACATTTTTTCTGGGGTCCCAGGGACCCCGGTGTGGTGAGCTGAGGTTAAGGGGGTATATTACACCTTGTAATTAAAAAGAAAAATCGATTTTTTTTCGCGGTTTTTACGTACTATTGGTTTAACTATCTGTATACGCTCTCCGTAAAGACTCATCGCCGCTGCTCAACTACAGAAATTAGTCTGCGTCAGAGCTGCAAATAGGCTTTTCGAGCTGCGGTAAATGATGAAAGCTTGTGCCGCACTAAACCAGTTACTTATAATCCAACATAAGAACCAAACCGACGTGACTGATGATACATATGGACCGCGAACTTTTCTGAAAGAACTAAGAAGAAGGCTCACGGTATCGATGGCGTTAGATAACAAGCTTTTAACTTTGCGTAGACCGGTCCGAGGCGCAGATTAGGTAGAAAGAATAGAGAAGTTTATAAATGCGTTGGACCCGATCAGTGACCCAAATAGAAACTCGCAGTAGCATAATTGACCTCTAAAATCGGCATCGCGACAAAAAGTTTAAAAGTCGATTTCTGAAGAATAAATATTTTGGCTGCTACTTGTAAGGAATCAGGAGCACCGTTGGACCGATTCAAGCGATCTTGGTCTTCAATTCTTCATAATCGATGCCTCTATCAGAAGAAAGAGGAATTTTTTATATATTTTTTTTTTTTGTGGAGATAGTGAAAAAACAAGAGGAAAAAATTAAAAAATTGCTTTTCATTCCATACGAGGACCGAGAGAATCTCTCGTTTTCTATATTTAGCGTAACACCTATATAACTGAAAGTAATAATATACCCCCTTACGAAAAAAAAAACTCGGGTTTAGGAATTTAGGCACACACTATCTAATTTTTTGCCGACAGAATACGTGTCGTCGTTCCGAAAATTAGGCACGCCGCCCGTCGTAGCTGAGAATGTAGGGTTAGGTTGTCGCCGGTTGCATTTTTCCATTATTAATGTCGATTTTACGTAGATGTATTGTTTTTTTTTAACTACATGTATTGTTGTTCACTTACCTGTGCTTGAGGCTTTTTAGTGCAGCAGTGCAGTGCTGCATCAACTGGCAACAAAAAAACAAAACTGCTCGCGTTCGACGTTCACCACGGAGACGCCAAGAGATAGATAGATAGATATGTTTATTAGATCCTGGAGCATGGCTCCTTCAGGACCTCAGACAATAACAAAAAGAATACATAATGATGGTAGCATAGAAAAAGAAAAAAAAATCACAATAATATAAATAACAATATGCACTTATCTAATATACCGGCTAACGAAATATCAGGTCTCACAATATATATATACTAGGGGGGCTTCGCGCGCCAACCCCCCGTTCGGTGTTTATATTTGTGGTCATTTTTTTATTTATTCATGTAGAAAGTAATATAGTTTTTTGTTAAGGAAGTACCTCTACGACAGTCTCAATAAAATTTAGTTCAAGTTCGCGTAATCAGTCAGTGCGCATAAGTTTGAATAATTTTATCCTCAAAACTCATCATTTACTTCAAAATGCGTAATATTAGCACTGAAGTGATTGAGATCGTAAATAATATTTGTGAATATCAAAAAAGTAGGACTCTTCTTCAATTTGCGGGACAACAGTTTCGGTTAGGACTGTCCGCAGACCGGCCTTTGAATGGGTTAACGTAAAAGAACGCAGTTGCGCAAGTGTGAGGCAAGACCGACTATGAGAGGGAATCGACGATATTTCGAACTTTCCACGTCTATATTTTCGAAAATGAACGGTAAAGAATTGTGAAATTTTCAGAGAATATCCCGGTAGTAGCCCTTTGTACCTGCGTGTTTTTTTGTGAAATTACTGACGATGGTTCGAGCACCAGAAAAGAAAACGTGGCAGTTACGTGCGTTACGCGCGTTACGTGTAAGGATTGCTGATTTTGATTGCAATTATCTCACGTATGGAACGGTCAGTCCCATTAGAATTGCACAGACATTTGGATAGCATCTGAATCAATACGTGGGCGAAGTTTAAGAGATTTCTACTACCTTAATTTCGTGAAGTTGAAATTGTGCTATACCTATGTTTGAAAATTTTGTAGACTCATTAGTAATTTAAAACTTTCATCGATCTCGATATAACCACATAATACATATGTATATCGATTTATCGGATTCGATATCTATATAAATCAATGTATTGGATTCGTTATCGATATGTCGAGATCGAGATCGTAATATATCGATGTATCAAATTCGGAATCGATATTGTATATCGACACATGGAATTGTATACATATAGATGTCTCAGATTCGATATAGATATATCGGTTCAATAATAGTAGGTACATCGATCTGAAAATCGGAATGAAAAAAGAGTGATTTTTTTTTCAAAGTCGCTATGATGTGTGCTACGCACACAAAATAGGATAGGCTTGTACAGGGTTTCTAAGGGATTCTTTATATGAACGGGGTTCACATAGGGGTTCTGAGGTATTCTTGAAATGTACGGGGTTGACATAGGGGTTCTGAAGTATTCTTGACATGTACGGGGTTCACTTTGGGGTTCTGAGGGATTCTTGACGTGTACAGGATTTACATAGGGGTTCGAAGGTATTCTGAATATGTACGGGGTTCACATGAGGGTTCTGAGGCATTTTTGACATGTACGGGGTCCACATGGGGGTTCTGAGGGATTCCTGACGTCTACGGGGTTCACATGGGGGTTTTGAGGGATTGAAATCCTGTCATGTCTTCGATTTACTTCGGGTATTTCCGGATGACTTTAGGAATTTCCGGAAGACTTCGGGTCTTTCCGGATGACTTTAGGAATTTCCGGAAGACTTCGGGTATTTCCGGAAGACTTCGGGCATTTCCTTAAGGCTTCGGGCATTTCCGGAAGACTTCGGGCATTTCCGTGAGACTTCGGGCATTTCCGGAAGACTTCGGGTTTTTCCGGAAAATTTCGGGTATTTCCGGAAGTCTTCGGGTATTTCCGGAAGACCTCGGATATTTCCGAAAAGTGGGGACGGAGAAGGGGTAAGGGATTCTGGGTAATCCATGAGAATTCTGAGAAATCCTTGGGAATTCTGGGTAATCCGTGGGAATTCTATGGCGTTTTTATGGGGTTCTATGGGGTTCTATGGGTATTTTTATGGGGTTTCTATGGGGTTTTTATGGGGGTTGATGGGTTTTTCATTAGGTCTCATAGGTATTTTTTATGGGGTTTTCATGGGGTTGTCATGGGGTTCTATGGGGTTTTCACGGGGTTTTTATGGGGTTTTTATCGGGTTTTTATCGGGTTCTATGGGTTTTTCACGGGGTTTTTCTGGGGTTGTCATGGGGTTCTATGGGGTTTTCACGGGGTTTTTATGGGGTTTTTATGGGGTTTTCATGGGGTTCTATGGGTTTTTCAGGGGGTTTTTATAGGGTTGGATTCCTGAAAACTCCGGGAAATCCCCGTGGATTCTCGGAAATCCCAGGAATTCTGGGAAAACCCAGGAATTCTGGGGGATCCCCGGAATTCTGGGGAATCCCCGGAATCCTGGGTTTTCCCAGAATCCTGGGTTTTTCCAGAATTCCGGGGATTCCCCAGAATTCTGGGAAAACCCAGGGATTCCGGGGATTCCCCAGAATTCTGGGAAAACCCAGGGATTCTGGGGAATCCCCGGAATTCTGGGAAAACCCAGGATTCTGGGAAAACCCAGGATTCTGGGAAAACCCAGGAATTCGAGGTGGGTGGTCCTCGATTCCTGAAACAGCGGCGGCGGCGGCGGCGGCAGCGGCGATATATCTTTATAATATAGGACGATATATATATATACAATTGGTGTAGAGTTCGTAAAGATATAAGGAATATAAAAAATTATAAGAGACAATAACATCAGGCTCAATAACTCCAAGAACTGTAAGAACTGTAGCCGTGGTACAGGCGTCATTCGGGCGGAGGCGCTTCGCGCTCCTCCCGCGCCATCAGGTAAGCAAAGCAGCCTCGACGGAACCCTCCGATCGTCGGAGCACTAGTTATACTGGGTAGCAGAGAATTCCAAAACTTCACCCCAGTAACGAGAAAAGATTTGTCAAGAGAGGTAGTGCGTACAGGAGGGGTGCAGAGCGTATCCGTTCGAAGGGGATCCTGCCGTGTTCGCGAATGCGGCCGAACCTGGAGCTGGTGCCCAAAGAGGCCTGGCTCGCCTAAGCGCAGAGCCTTATAGAACGAGCATCCTATGACTAAGAGTCTTCGGTTTTCAACTTTCAGCCACCCCAGACTTCGGCGGTGGTGTGAGATGTGTACGTAACGAGGCAGACGAAGTACAAATCTAACACACGAGTTTAACGCTCGCTGAAGCTTAAGATCTAACAGGCCAGTAATGTCAGTAAGTGCCTCCAGACAGTAGTCTAGTAGTGGCAGGACGAGAGCAGCAACAAGTCGACGGCGCGCAGCCACATCCAGACAACTATCATTCATTTTTAGGCGGCACAGCGCCCCAGCGATTTTCCCACATGTTAATTTGGCTTGCTGAGACCATGAAAGCGTACATTCGAGCGTAACACCAAGGTAACGGGCAGTGTCCACAAATTTTATAGCCTCCCCAGCGACAGTGGGAGTCGGAATAACAGAAAGATCAAGCCTACGAATATATGCTGCACTGCCAAATACCACTGCTCTCGTCTTGCCCGCATTGAGCCGCAGCTGGTTAGCCACACACCAGCTTGCAATGCTCTCAGTATCCTCGCTGAGCCTGTGCACAGCTCCCTGGAGCTGATGAGGAGGGCATTTAGCATAGATAACAAGATCATCAGCATATAGTAAGTGCTGACTATGGCGTAAACACTGCGGCAAGTCATTGATGAATAGAGAAAACAAGAGAGGGCCGAGAACGCTGCCCTGCGGTACTCCTGCGCGTACGAATTGCCAGTCAGAGCAGGCTTCACCCTCCCCTCGCACAGCCTGTAGCCGGCCGTCAAGATATGATCGAAACCATTCTATTACACCGGGAGACAACCTAAGCTCCCGCAGCTTACCAAGGAGCAGAGCGTGGTTCACCATGTCAAAGGCTTTCGAGAAATCGAAAAATACCGCCACCGTCACCATACGGTCATCTACCCCCATCCGGATATCATCCAGTAACCGCAGAATAGCGTCCTTAGTTCCAAGCCCTTTGCGGAAACCAGTTTGGCGAGGATCTAATAGGTCATTAGAGGCTAGATGCTGTAGGATCTGATCATGGACAACTCGTTCGAGTACTTTGGAGAGCGCACAGAGAATAGATATTGGTCGAAAGTCAGAAAAAGAGGATGGAGACCGCACTTTAGGGATAGGAATTACGAAGGAGAATTTCCACAAGGCCGGAAATTCACTGGCCGTCAGAGAGGAGTTTATCAGCAATGTTACAATTGACAGGAGGATCGGGAGGAAAACTTTGTATGGCTCGATGGAGTGGTAGTCCGCACCGGCCGCACGTGTTGTGACCCTATTTATTGCCTTACTCACACAATCCTCAGTAACCAGCGAGAACGAGAAGTGACCATCAAAATCAGTCACCGCCGTATTGAGGACCGGACAGGGCACCTGGGATACAGGGGCATCAGCAGCAATTGAGACGTAATATTCATTCAGACCGGTCAACGACAGGTCCGCTGGCAGTACCTGATGGAGACCTCTCGTTAGCCCGATCCTGTCTATCTCTCGCCAGAAGTTTCGACCTCCAGCTGCACTGTCTAACTGGGATATAATGTAGACTGACTTGGCCTCTCTAAGGCGCTTCTTAAAGTCCCTACGAAGAGACACATAACGCTCGTGAACTGCAGGAGAGCGCGAGCGCTTAGCCGCTCGACCGCACGCATCACGATTCCGTTGCAGCGAGCGCAATTCAGGCGTGATCCAGGGTGCCGGAGGCCGTTTGATAGCAATAGTGCGCTGACGCACCGAGCGGTCAATCATACAACGCAATAGACTGTTAAAAACTGCTAGCTTACAATTAATATTAGGTAGCGCATCAAACACTGACCGCTGAAACGTAGAGACTACCGCCGCGGCCGCCTCAGGGTCAGCATGCTTCCAATCTAGATAGTTAAAAGTGCAAGGAAATGTGTTTTTAACCGCATAATGGAAAGATATATAAATTAAGTCATGACCGGAGAGAAATGGTTGCGCAGATTGCCCTGATGCGCATACCGAAGCAATGCCTTTAACAGCACATACATCGAGCCAGGTGTGGGACGTCTGCGTATGATGCGTAGGCTCCATCGGTACGATATGCATGTCCTGCGACGCGAAGAAATCTCGAAGATGACAAGAGTCATATGAAGAGGTGAGTAAGTCTGCATTGAAGTCTCCAAGAACACAGGCAAACTTATAGCGAAGCAAGGCATCTAAGAGCTGAGCCTCGAAGATGTTGAGATGGCCAGACTTTGGAGGCCGGTACACTACGGCTACCAGGAACTTAGGCTTGGAGGTGGTCCACACTTCAGCAATAAGGAACTCAGGAAATCCAGCTTGTTGTTGCGATGACGATGCAGAGATGATACGCGCGGAAAGTCACAAACAGTGCGACCCCACCGCCATGACGACCCCGTCGGTCAACACGTAGTATAGTGTGCCGCGGAAGCGAGACCTGATCATCCAGCACATGCTCGTTGAGCCACGTTTCAGTCACCGCTATCAGATGATAAGAATTGGTCCGAAAAAACTCGCGAAACTCGTCCAGGTGGGGGAAAAGCGATTGCGCATTAAGACAGCAGACGTTGATTGCGGGAGTAGCAGCAGAGGGTCGCGGGGACTGACGGGATAAATTACCTTGTAGTCAGAGCGAGAGCTGATTCAGGTCAGAAGATGGGAGCAGCCTAAGAGGCTTAGAGGTGGCATCTTTCCTCAGCCAAACAGCAGCATCTGCAATCCACACGGATTTAGGCTGCAGTGCAGGAAAGCGCTCCAGTACTCGCGCCCGAAGTTGATGAAGCTGCGCAGGCCAGCGGAAATTAATATAGATTTTGGTTTCACCATGATGCTCATCAACTGGTTTCGTCGCAATATCCGGATGGTTTTTCTTTCCATTGATAAGCTGAACACACTTCTCCCTAGACGATAGCTCAAGCAAGATGGC